>OU611757.1:4195000-4305000 GCA_914767535.2 Dunaliella primolecta
TTCTTCCGCACAGCTGTTTTATCTTCGGTTTCTAATAGGCAGCTGTCACGTCCACAGCCATGAGCCTCATACTACATGTTGCCTGTGTCTTAATCCCTTGCTATGCAGATGTTGCGTTGGACCCTGCATGTTAGTTCACCCCTTCTCGCTTTGCAGATGTTGTGTGCTGCTTAGCAGGTGTTGGTTTGTGCTCCCTTGCTGTGCAGTTGGGTCACTTGTTTCCGAGGGGGGCTCATGCTCTACACCGTCATTTCAATCCTGGCAGTCGACTTCAGGTGTGTGTGTGTGTGTTTCCTGTACAATAAAGCATTGCTTGCGAGGAGTCTGCTCATGGATTGCAGTTGCTTCCATACCCATGAAGCTCGAGAGGCAATAGTGATGGTCAAGAGCTTTGCAAAGATGACCTCACTGGCTGCCGACCAGACGTAAGCAAGCTCGCCCCCTGTTTTTCAAAAGCTTGCAGGAATCTTTGTGTCCCACCTGCTCAGGCTCAGCATGGAATTTTTTTGTTTTGCTCTTCACAATGCCCCCAACGCATCTCCTTTATAGAGTCACGCATGTGCAAGCAGGCATTCAAGCTCAGGGAACTCACTTAGCTTTGGGCAAAAACAAACGCTCTCAGCATGTCAAAGATGGACACTCGGCATTCAATCGGGGCACATCAGTCATGAGCTGTGGCTCCTGCTGGGCCTTTCCAGTGGTTATTGCAGGATTGGCCATTTTTAGGGTATAATTATGTTCTTGAATAGCACTTGGCATGTGTACAGGATGTTCAGCAATGAGTGTGCGCCAAACACAGAGGAGACACAGAGGAGGCACACACAATGGCCAACCTAGTCGTACGGCATATCACCGGGCAAATTAGTGGCTGCTAAAATCAGTAGCTACTGCGCAGAAAACGATGTGCGCAGCATAATTGCAGCCAATAAGACTTGGTAGTCGCAGCCTGTGGCTCCTGCAGGGCCTCCTTTGGCGAGATCGTTGCTAAATAGTAAGGGGACTTATCCTTCATGCATGCGGCCTCTTTGCTGGCGTAGACATTTCTTGTCTTTTTTTTTCCAGGGCCTTCCCAGTGGTTATAACCAGGTTTAGCCAATTCCAGGGTTGCTATTTAAAATAAGACATATTTAAAGAGCACATGGTATGTTTATAGCATTTGGCTCCTGCAGGGCCTTCTTTAATGAGACCTTTGCTAGCTTGCTCGTTAGGGAACTTTTCCCTTGTGCGTGCGGCCTCTTGGCTGGTGAAGACTTCTCCTCTTTTTTTCAGGGCCTTCCCACGGCGCTATGCCAAGACTGAGATGTACGGCACTGGGCTCATGGACATGGGCGTGGGAGGGATGATGGTGGCAGGGGGCATGGTCAGCCGAACCACAAAGGTCCCTGCTGCCAGTCGAAGCCTGTGAGTACCTTGGAAGTGTGCAATCAAAATGTAAGTGCCTTCACCTGGGATCCAGGGGAGTCAAGTGTAAGTGCCTTCAAACTTTTGCGTGAACCAGAGTTTGTGTGCGTGTGTGTGTGTGTGTGTGTGTGAGTGAGTGAGTGAGTGAGTGAGTGCCTGCGCCTGCAGCATCTGTGCCTGGAAAGGCAACTGTAACAAGTTTGCCAATGCGCCAGGACTAGGAGGGGGTCCTTTGGGGTACCCACATTTCCGCTCTTTCTTCACGTGGGTGTCCTTGCAAGCACAGAAGCACACAGCAAGCACAAGAAATGGTGTCAGATAGATTTTGTGTCCATGCTGCACGCATGCAGGCTCAGAGATTTAGCTGCTGGCGTGCGTGCCGCCGGACCATCCTGGTTGCTGTGGATCCTGCGGCTTGTGTCATTGAGGGCTGTGGATTACCATGTAAGGGTCTTCTGTCTTTGAGGGCTGTGGAATATCACGTAAGGGTCTGGTGTCTTTTAGGGCTGTGGATCCTGCGGCTTGTGTCAGAGGGCTGTGGACTGCCATGTAAGGGTCTTCTGTCTTTGAGGGCTGCGGAATATCACGTAAGGGTCCGGTGTCTTTGAGGGTTGTGGATCGTGCAGCTTGTGTCTGAGGGCTGTGGACTGCTATGTAAGGGTCTGTTGTCCTTGAGGGCTGTGGACTGCCATGTAAGGGTCATGTGAATTTGAGTGCTGTGGATCCTCCAGCTTGTGTCTGAGGACTGTGGACTGCCGTGTTGGAGTCCGCCGCGCATGGCTGCTTCACGACCTATTCTGTGTGCCTCGCTTTTTGCTTAATTAGACCTGCATCTTATATGTTCTCTATTTCTCCATGCGCTCAACGTCATCAATCCATTGCTCCGTGGTCTCTGAGCACCCCAATGATCCTTGTTGAGCTCAATACCCCATGCAATCAACTTTGTCATTCTTTCTTGCATGGTCATTATGCACCCCAATGACCCATATTGCGCTTAGTGCCCCATGTACTCAACATCATCGATGCACCCCTCTGTGGTCTTTGTCCACACCCAAGAACCCCATTACACTCAGTACCCCATGTTCTTAACGTCATGAATGCACCCCTCTGTGGTCTCTGCGCACCCCCAAGACCCCCATTACGCTCAGTACCCCATGTACTCAACATCATGGATGCACCCCTCTGTGGTCTCTGCACACCCCCAAGACCCCCATTACGCTCGGTATCCCATGTACCCAACATCATCTATGCACCTCTCTGTGGTCTCTGCGCACTCAAAGGTTTTCCTATTGCACTCAGTGCCCCATACACTCAACATCAGTCATGCAGTCTTCTCATGCATGCATGATCTCTGTGCAGCCCAATGATCCCTTGCATGCAGAAGCATGTGGTGCACGCAAATAAAGCGTGCGCTGGAACTTCACGAGCGCGTTGTGCATGCCCACCTGTGCCTTGTGTGCAGGAGCATGTGGGCGAGTACGGCGTGCACTGGAATTTCTTTGCTTCAGTGGCAATGGTGGCCCTGCTGTCACATGCTGTGCGCGTTCCTCCTCGCTGTTTGCCGGCCTTGGCTGCCATGGTCACCTGCATTCACCAGGTGTGTATGTGTATGTGTGTGTGCGCGTGTGCGTGTGTGTGTGTGTGCGTGTGCGTGTGCATGTGTGTGTGAATGTGCACACGTAGGTTTCTCCTAGGCACATGTACTTCTATGTGCCTATGCACTATGTATGCATCCAGGGATGCAAACCACACAAGGATAAATGATTCTTTTTGGCGCAAGGGCCGTGCTGTCTTTTTCAGGACATGGGTCAGCCAAGCAAGCAAGAAGGAAATGCCAGACAGGAAAATGCTTCCATTGAGATGAACAAAGAAGCAGGCCAGGTCTGCATCTTTATCTCCACCAATGCATTTAAAATTCCACCTCTAATACAGATTGCTGTAAATTGGTTGCTGATGGGTTAAAAGTCTTGGTGGAAGCCCACAAGATGAGTACTGTGCAAACATCTGTAAAAACACAGCGCAGCAAGCTGGGGTGAGGAATGTATTTTCTTCCATTTGTCCAATCTCATGGGTGTTCTTTTTGTTAATCTCACACGGGCTGCGCTATGGTGTGGTGGCCCTGGGGCAATTGTCTGCAGGAAAATCACAAAACAAGCAGCCAATGCAGGAATGCAGGATGCTGCATGTGCATGCAAGTGACCCACGTAGGCTGCATGTGCATGCAATGAGCCACGTAGGCTGCATGTGCATGCAATGAGCCACGTAGGCTGCATGTGCATGCAATGAGCCACGTATGGGTCCACACAGTGTACCCTGTACTGCAATGCAGATTGCCCTGTATTGCCCTATGAGCTACATATATATAGGTAGCCCGTGCTTATGGTTGCACCCTGGATTATGATGACGGAGCATTTTGGCACATGAAATGGGTTGAATTGGCTTCTTGGGGTGCGATGGGCACGATGGCACATGTGATGGGTTGGGGCACTTTTTCGGACCTACGACGAGTCATCTTGGCATATTAAATGGGTTGGATTGCCTCCTTGGACTGTAACAGGCGCAATGGCACATGTGAGGGGATCGGGGCGGCTCCTTGGACTATGATGAGTCTCAGTAGCACTTGCATTTGGTTGGGTTGGCTCCTTGGACTGTGATGAGCATGATGGCACGTGTAATGAATTGAGGCAGCTTTCTGGACTATAATGGGTCATTGTGGCACTCGCAATGGGTTGGCGCCTTGGATTGTGATGTGTCAGTGCGGCACATGGAATGACTTTGCTTGGCTCCCTGGACTGTGATGAGTCAGTGTGGCTCATGGAATGGAGTGGGTTGGCTCTCTAAATTGCGACGGGTGAAGATGGCACCTGGTGCTGTCATGCAGGTGGCCTTCTCGTGAGGCGGCCTTGGGGCATGGGGCCTGAAGTCACATGGTGTGCCTCAGGTACTGGAACCAGCACTCCATTGACCTGGTGCCGTACGGTGTCTCTTTGACTAAATCATGCAGGTGGCCTTGTCGTACGGAGGCCTGGGGGCATGGGGTCTGAAGGAGGAGCGCGACATGAGCAGCCTCGTGGACATGAATAAGGAGGGGCTGGTCTCAGTGCTGGGCTACTGGGCCCTGTACCTGTGGGGAGCCGCATTTGCAACAGCAAGTGCAGGAACGCTGCAGGTGAATGAGGGCTGGTTTCCATGCTGGGCAGTTGGGCTCCGTGTGGGAGGCCCCATGTGTTACAGCAAGCGCAGTAACGCTGCATGTAGGCAAGGGCCGGTTTTGATGCTGGTTTAATGGGCTCTGTGCTTGTGGGAGCCAACCTTTGCAACAGGAAAAACAAGCTGAGGGCATTCATTTGGCCTGCACTTTTCTGCACAAGTTATCGGTGGGATCGCAGGGAAATAAGGGCTTGCTTTAGACCCACGCGTCTTCAATCGATTCCCTGGCAGGTGCATGAGCTGCGTCCCGTGCCTTCAGCCACGGAATGGCTCTCTGATCTCTGAGTTTGAGCAAACTTTAAGCTGCACGCATTGGTGATGGACTGGAGGATAAGCACAGGATGCTCTGCTTTCGACTAGGCATGCCTTACCGCATAAGATCTTGTCTGTTACCTGCACGTGCGCAGGCAGCATGCACAGCAATGTCTTTACTGCCTGAGATACAAGGAACCATGGGTGGGCGTGCTGAAGGACCACGGTGCATCATCAATTCTGCATTGTTTCCTGGTTGCAAGTGCCACTCCGCTGCTGACACCCATCCATGTCTGCTTCGTCAAACCTTGTGCTTGGATTTGTGCCTTCTCAATGCACGCTGGTTGGTGTCCATAGACTTTGACTCTTCATTTTTTCACTTGGACCTGCAGGGAGCATTGCGCCAAGTTGCACACAATCTGGGGCTTGAGGAAGATCTCTCTATAGGGCCATTATCGTTATCAGGGGAGGGGGGCTCCACAATGGCAGGGGGTTTGGGCAAAGCTAACGGCTGCCTTCACAGCAGAAGGGCCGGCAGGGAGGTGTGCAGCGCTGCTGGTGTGGGAGGCAGTGCTTGTCAAGAAGAGAGCAAAGGAAGTCACAACTCAGTTGAGGGTGTTGGTGGGGCATGGACAGGGGATAAGAGCGTGAGTGGGGCTGAGGTTTCTGGCAGGGTGAGAGGAGGGGGCGCAATCGGGAAGCCCGTAAGAATGTGGGCGGTGCTGTGGCCTGTGCTGGAATGGATAGGAGGTAAGAGGAGTGACGTTTGTAATCACGATTGAGTTTGTTGTTTGTTAAAATTGTTTGCACATGACTGAGTGGATGGACAAGGTGTGTTCATAGCACTCTACAGTTCCTTTAATAGAGTGTGAGGTCTACGTCATGCCTCTGGTGGCACTCATTGCAGTATTGGAGTGATGCTTGTGGTCATGACAGAAAGAGGCGTAGGAACTCATTTGGTGATTCGCTGTTCTTGGCACTTTCATGCCGCCCGACTACACGCTGTGTGTCTCAGGCCTCCAGGAGTTGTCTTTGTCCATATGCTCTGCTGATCCATCCTCTGAGTTGTCTGCCTGGCATGCATGAACTGAGGTTGTGATTCATGCATCCGTACCCAAGAAATATCAGTCTGTCCTGAGAGCGGCAGCTCATCCCTCTTCCAAAATGTTGCGTGTAACATTCTACTTATTGACACTGAAGCAACGGATTTATAGGCGGGCTTGTGAATGCCCCGCACCTTGAGCCCCTGGCCAACACAAGTAATTTCAGCCACCTTTTTTTTAACCACCTTTGACTGGCCTCTAACGGAATGAAATGCAACCAAACATTAGCCAGCATTTTTTCTTCATTGTGTGGTGCAAGGTAAAGACCAAGCCTGTTGCAATGCAAGGCTTCTGCTGCAGGCTGGGCACTGTGTAATTTGCTGCTATGGGCTGGGCTCATGTGGGTGGCGCAGGACGTAGGTCATGTTGCGAAACATAATTTTGCTGCCCGAAAAAGATCGATGTTGCTCAATGCTGCAGGCTGGACACTGTGTGATCTGCTGCTATGGGCTGCGCTTGTTTGGGTGGAAGCTCACATCGACCCAGTCTCACGCCGGCTTTGCAACCTGGCCTTCATTTTGTGGGTGTGTGCTTTCTGTGGGGCGCTTCTGCTGCCCCTGCTGCTCGCACAGGTATGCACGTGTTTGTAAGCATGCTTTGCAGCATGTAAAACGTACTGTGTCAAGTTTGGGGCTTGTCATGCAGTGTGTGTATGTGTGTGAGGGTCTGGGGAGGATTTTAATGGTTTGCAGGAAACCTCGCTTTATGTTTATGGCCTGAACTCTCCTGTTGCCCTGGTAATGGAGCTTGAGGAAAGGTGTTTTTTTGGCATTGCTGTTTAAAGGGTGGCCATGGCCCAAGTCCGGCACGCCGTTCTCCTGTGTTGCTCCTTGCTTTACCTCATGCATAACATTGTTCAAAAAGAGAACTGCATCTGTGTTATCTTCCATTTTTTCTATGATGGCCTATCTAGATACATGTCAATGGAGCTCTTAAAACGTTAGCATGCAGTAGTAACATAGTACGTCGCATATTTGGCGTCATAAAGAAAATTTTGTCAATGGCTCCTTGTAGGCACTGCTGCCGACCACTTTCTGCTCAAGCCTACCAGCTGCCTGCGTCATAAAGAAAATTCTGTCAATGGCTCCTTGTAGGCATTGCTGCCGACCACCTTCTGCCCAAGCCTACCAGCTGCCTTCAACCGCAACATGCTGCCACTGTTCCTGGTGGCAAACTTGCTCACAGGAGTAGTCAATCTGAGCATGAACACACTGAGCATTTCAGACCCGCTGGCGCTTGGGGTCATCAGCGTGTATGCCACCATAGTTTGCTGCCTTGCAGCAGGTCTGGACGTGTGGGATATTAAGATAGGTCTGAGTCACCAAAAAAGGACATGAAGCTTGACTTCCGGTCCCTTATGACGACGATCATAGCCATTTATTTGTTGTTGCATTTTATCCTTCTTTTTTATCAGACTGCAAGTTTATCTGGAAAGGATGTTTCTAGCATTGAAATGTACATTCCCATAAGATTGTGAAAACCGCGTAGGCAGTGAGAACACTTCCTACATCAATTAAGGAAAAGGAGACACATTGGCTCAAGGAGCAGGGAATTTCCTTCACAAGCTAGTAAGAAGGAAGCTGGTGTGGGTCTGGTGAGTCTCTGGCAGCACGCGACTCCAGGGCAACAGGGTTTTGATGAGTGCATTCTTTTTCAATGGCACGTCTGGTTGAGGTAAGTTTGTGCGCATATTGCACAGAATGGGCATGGAGTTTTGGTGCTAGTGTGGTACACTTTTGTGGGTCCTCGATTTTTCTGAAATAATAAGGGGTATGGGCAGTGTAGCTGGGCCCACCCACACCTAGGAGGATTATGTGGAGAGTGATCTCAGCACTGGAGTTCTTTGCACAATCCTCCACCATTTGTTTTAGAGAACAATTCCATAAAAAAGAGACCAGACTGCACAGCCTAGATTTTACCACGCATATTGATGGAATGAAATCTTCTTTTTTTCTTCTAGCTAGAGTTTTTCGACATGAATTTCAAAAACATGCCTCTGCCAAGCCTGTGAGCTAACAACTATTGAGCCACAAGTTTGTCTTGGACGTGGCTGATACACTTTTTTGTTGGCTCTTTGATTAATGTAGGCTAGGTCTGAGAGCCTTTTGGAAGGGACCTACCTAGCTTGCTGGCTATTGGGTCACCAACTTGGTTGAACCACTAAGTCTTTTCACTCCATTCTTTTGCAATGATATTCTTCTGGTGCAAGGACTTCAAATCACCAAAATTCACCCGAGTCGGTGTCCCAGGTTATGAAAAAAACCGTGATGGGAGCATGTAAAATCAAGCATGTCTTTTGGGGGAATTGTCCAGCTCTATCAAAATGGACCTTTTCGGCAAAAAATGATTTCCTGGAAAGCTAGGCAGGTACACAATATCCGTCACCTAAAGATTGTTTTCTGTGCTGAAAAGAAAAGATTACGAAGTTACAATGGGATCTGACCCTCAGCCAGGTAGTTTGGCTGCTTGGCCTGCTCAACTGTTCCAGCCACACAAAAAATATCCACGAGATCGGAGATAAAACAACAAGTCACATTAGCTTCTGTGAGAAATGAAAAGCATCCTCAGGACTTGCTTGAGTATAGTAGCTTGAGTATAATAAAAAGCGTCTGACTCGCCTAGAAATAGTCTGCATGTAGAGGGAAGTCCAAAAATAAATGTGCAAAAGTCCTTCAAAGAGAACACCGTGTTCTCTGACAAAGGCTCACAAAAACAAAGGAACACAGCATGTTTTTCATCTTGGGAATCCTCCTTGGTCACATCTATCACATTCAGATCTGTGCTTCTGCCACAGTGGTGTCTCAATTTTCAGAGCGTGAGCATGTAAACGACAGTGAGTAGCTGAAAATATCTTTTCACAGCACTCTAGAGTGCTAGCTGTAAAGAAAAAAGTCTTCGCCAGCCAAAAGGCCGCATACATCAATAAAAAAAACTCCCTGAATAGCAAGCTAGCAAGGGTCTCACCAGTTTGGGTCTTCAAGTTTAAATTAGAGACAGCTAGGCTAGGAGAAATCCAGAAGCGGATCTAATGAGGGTCTGGAGGGTTGTCGACCAGCATTGTGCTCCTGGACGCTCGGACTCTCCTTCTCCTGCTCTCTACGGTCATGCACCCAGCATCCCCCCCCTGAAGCCGCTTGAAAAAAAAGGGCATGTCTGGTGTTATTAAGAGCTGTTAATCTCTGGATGGCAGCTCAATTTGGATGCTAGCGCCTTGGCTTTTTGCCTGGTTACTAGTAGTCCCAAGGTGATATGAAGTCTAATGATGTAGTCATTATAGATAGCGCCTGCCACACCAACTAAGATGACGTGCAAGGTCACCTTGTTGTCCCTTTTTGAATTCCTTGATGAGTATATCTTGGTGGATGGCTACAAGCAAGCCCGTATGCGTCCCCATTTTGGAGTTAAGCAAGGCTGCCCACTTTCCCCCCTGTTGTTCTCCTTGTATATCAATGACGTGGACTGCTTGGCAGAAAATGTGCAAGGGGCTATTACAGGCACTAGGGACGTTCGAGTCACCCACATGCTGTATGCAGACGATTTGTGCCTCACTAGTAACCTTCATGATCAGCTCCAACTGATGTTAGATAGGCTACATACGTATGCTCAGCGGAAAGGGTTGGTGATCAATACTGCCAAGTCTGAGATTGTGCACATTAATTCAAAGGGTGATAATGTGCCAGTTTTCACGTTAAGTGGAGCTTGTTTGGCGTGTGCAGATTCTTTTAGATATTTAGGCATGCTGTTCACAAAACAACGCAACCTGCAAGCCACTGCTGAGTACATGTGTGCCCCTTTCCTAGCTGGTTGTAGACGGATTAGGCAATTCGCATCTGAGCACCGCCTGACAGACAGGCCGCATACCATGCTCTGGCTGACTAAAGCATATGCTCTCTCTGCTAGCATGTATGCATGACAGATTTGGGGCACTAGATTTATGAAACAAGGAGCTGAAATGGACTGTCCTTTGCAAACTGTACACCTGTGCTTATTGAAGCGTGTCCTTGGGGTAAAGCGCACCACTCCTAACAGGTCTGTACTGCGCGAGTGTGGGCATGAACCTTTACAGTTCTATTGGTTTCGTGCAGCAGTTAGGTTTTACAATGCTTTACTGCGCAGTAACAGCACTACACTCAGTAAGGCACTGCAAGCAGATGTTGAAATGAGCAGTCTTTCCCATAAATGCTGGACCTAGGAATTTTTAACTGCCTGCACAGGCTTGGACAGGTGCAACGTGTTTACTCATTGTGTTCGGTCAGGGCAGCCTATAGTCATGAGGGAGTTTGTTGTTGATCTGAGAAAAAGGCTGCGAGGTGTGTGGAATGCTGATGCCTTGGCAGAACATGGTGAACACACGAACAAATAAGCCAAGTATCATCACTGGATGGCACTTCCTTTGAGACTCTTGTCAGTTCATGGTGCGCCCTTTTCTGTCCCCAGGTATTTGCATCTTGATTTGTGCAAGCGCGCACTAAGAAACATAGCACGTTTTCGCTCACATGCTCATACTTTAAGAGTTGAGGCATCACTTTGGCAGGAGCACACATCAACTTGTGATAGGTGTGAACAAGGAGGACTCCAATGAAAAGCATGCAGTGTTCCTTTGTTCTTGCGCTTCTGTGTGTTCTCTTCGAAGGGCTTGTGCACAGTTATTTTCTGACTTCCCCTCGTCTTATAGATTTTTTCTGGACGATTCAGGCACTTTCTACTATTCTCAAGCTAGCTCTGAGGATACTATTCATTTCTTGCAGAAGCAAACTAACGAAACTTATCGTTTTATTTCTTATCTCATGGATATTTTTTGTGCTGTTAAAACAGTTGAGCAGACCGAGCAGCCAAACTACCTGGCTGAAGGTCAAACCCCATTGTAACTCATTGTAACTCATTGACCTGCGGATGTAGAGCTAGATTACAGTACTAGCATGGTTGTGCTGGATCTTCCCTAGGGGAAATGGCAGAAAGTCTGCATCTGACCAACCACTGGGTCTTTTAATTCCATTTTTTTGCAAAGATATTCTTTGGTACAAGGACTAAAAGTCACCCAAATCCAGCACCTTTTGGGGTTTGGTGTAGTGGGGTCCAGGTTGGGACACCCTGTGCAATGAGCATTCTAAACACACCTTGGGGAGGGGGTGAGAGTTGCCCACCTCTGCTAACCTGCTTTCCTAAGATAAATGGCAGCGATTGCATAGGTTCCCAATACGAAAGGAAAGTGAGAAACATCTGTACCAAGTGCCATGCAGTCCACTATACAGAGAATCCGGAAATAAGCAGATGTATAAAGGAAACTAAAACTGTGAAGCTCGTGAGCTGAGTCGGATCACATGTGGTGTTTATTGGGATCAAAAGATGTGGCCACAATGGCATGGCTCCATGTGTACAACAGCGCGGGGACAGGAGGAGAGTCCTACCTTCAATCTAGAACATCAATTGACAAGGAAAGACTCACCCACTACCTTTTTGCACTCAGCTAGCTTCCTGCACAAGCACAGTTTTTCCCACCAACACAATCCCTCAACTCACTCTCTCTGCCACTTTGCTGGCATACACTCAGTACTTGCACTTGTAAAATCCAAAGCATGAGTGAACGGGATAAGGACACACTGCGCTTGCAGTGTAGAAGTGATGCTTGAAAAATATTGCAGAATGGAGCTGTACTTTGCTGTATGTTGCGCTGCCAGTGCGGATGTCTCATGATCTCAGGAGCGAAGGCTCTTGCGCGTTTGCTTCCTTGCTGTGGCCGTCCCTTCAGGCCCATCTGGATGGCCTTCATATGTTCCCATGTCTGGGTAGTTCTGCATGCAGTTCGTGCAATTCGGGGGGGGGAGAGATTCAACATGGAAGCGTCAAACTGACAAAAAGAATCAACCTTTAGCGCCATGTGGACATCTTTTATATGTACCTGTACCCGGGTAATTTTTGCAGTTTGTGGAATTCCAGGAATAATCCAAAGTTGGAATATAAGGGTATTCTGCTTGCAAGTGCACCAAGGAGGGATTGACTGTATGCTTGCAAGCGCACCAAGGACAGCAATGCTGATCAGGTGTACTGAAGGGCAGACCATGAATTTCATCCAGTAGCACTGCATTCCTGCAGCAGTGCCTGCAACATGTGCAACAGTGTGCACGTGCCCAGCAAGACGAATCGCCGCAATGCTTGGCATGAGCAGGTGAGGCAAAAGTAACGCACCTTCATCCATGGCCGCCCAGACGGGTCGCCCTTAGGAAGCTCGTACTTTACAGGCCAGTCATGTGCGCACCTGTACTGTCCCGACACCCTGCAACAAGAAAAGAAAAGGACAGAAACATAGTGCAAGCAACACACAATGTCTTGTATTGCTTGCAATGGTGTATCAATTTTCTTTTTCCATTCCATTTGGATTGAAGGTTTGGAGTGATAGTGGTAACCCAGAAAACAGGAGGAGCACAGTTGAGGTGTCAAAAGCAGGCCATCAGAAAAAGTGCAGAGTGTTCCAATGCAACACTAATAAATAGGGTTGGGTAAACAGGGTCTTGCAAAGTGGCAAAGAGGGTCAAAGAGGCTATTTTGAGCCTATTTTGAGCCTTTTTAAAGAACGGTTTGACCCTCTTTACCCACCCTTACTGATAAAGGGTGGGCAAAGGCTGTTGCTTACTATCATTCTTCCGCATCTTTAAATGTTATTCATTAATGAAAGCAAAATCCAGACAAACTGCTTGCTACAAGATAAGAACTATGTAGCATGGATTCATGTAACGGCTATGCAGCATATATTCATGCAATGAAGGATGGGAAATGTTTGTTGTTTCTTTTTGCTGGTGCACATTTTTTTCAAAATTGTTATCCAAAATCCAGGCAAGTTGCCTACCAAAAGGTTGCAGCATGGAGACTATGTAGCATGGATTCAATAAAATGCCATGAACACTGTGTCTCACAAGCATATAATAGATTACTGCTTCCACTTGGTCGCATGAAACATGCAAGTATCATTACCATCTCAGGAGCCTCTTGCCTAAAAAGCAAGCACCTCGAGGGCCTTTACTTGCATATGTCATCATGCTCTTGCCCTCCATGCACGTGGTCCCCAGCCTAGCACAGAATGACACACACTTAATAAAAGCATCAAGCAAGGCCCTCAGAATGCCAAGATGTGATGGAAAGCACATTCTGCAGAAAAGCTCTGAGCAAGCAACACAGAACACACAAACATGGATTCCATGGAGCAAATATAAAATAATAAAACAATGCACCTACCACTGGACTTGGCAGCACTTGGGCTGCACCATGTAAGTCCTTGATTTAAAGTTCTTCGGCTCCCCATACTTATATGCCCACTCAAACCCCTTGTTTAACATGTCTGCGCATGAACAGTAATAACCATTGTTAGAGCCAGGTGGAGTTATGGATAGAAGCACTTCTTTTGAGGACCCCTCATTTTGGGAAGGAGCAGTTGCATAGATGAAGCACCTGGGTCACAAAAGATTCATTTTCTCAACATGTATGAATCATGCGCGCGTGCGCTAGCAGACACGAATACATACTCAAGCCTCCTTCAAAGAGGGAGCTGGGAGACCATCCGCATCCACATCCACATCCACATCCAAGGGTGTCAACACTTCTGCACAGCTATCAGAGCAAACACCCAAGCTATGTAGCACATATAAACAAAGGACGTGCGCATGCCTGGGTTCGTGAGCAGCGTCTGGGTGACCATGGCTAACTTCTGACACAGCAAGCATTTTGTGATCGAGCAGTCCATTTGGTGAACAATGATGTGGGCACCTTTCAACCTACCTACACATGCACTTGTTCAAGCACATGCACACTCGCTAGCGCGAGGGCAAAGGCAAAGCCTCACTGGTGCAGGTAGGCCTAGATGCTCACGAGCACAAGCATGCATACCTGAAGCCCGTGAGTGAAGGTTCTTTGCAGGCCTCAGCTCTGGTAGGTTATAGTGCGCTTGCACCTGTGCGTGTTGGTGGCAGGGTCACTTTCAGTCGGCAGCAATTTGATATTTGTGGCCTGTACAGGACACACACACATGCACATACATACGCGCACACATCCGGATCCTGCAACAGCTTGCATGCTTGAATATGCCTGCTTCATTCACAATGGACCAGGACAACACCCTGAATTTGAGACTCGAGACGGTCAGGGCAAACTCGGCTCAGTAACAGAGGTCACAGATGAACTCCCAGGAAGTTGTCAGCAGGTGCTGCCTCATGAAAGCTCACCTGCTCTGGGCTCATGCTAGATATTTTTTGCAGGCACTGTGTGACCTGAGGGGGGTAGTTGGTGCCCATCTGATCCTGCTCCCCTGCAAAGCATGCACAACAGCAATAAAGTAACACAAGCATGAGGGAGTATCATGTCAAAAACTGGCAACATGAGCCAACTCCTTCCAGCTACTGCATTTGAAGACAACAGGGTGAGCTCACACGACCTTTGCAGATCGACACACACACCCATCGAAGCACGTCCGCAGTGCATTGAAATGACAAGGCATGCATGCAGGTGCTGAAAATGAGCAAATGGCAAGAACTTCCACCATGGGGATGATTCCGCGAAGAGCAAAAGCAGATCAATGAGGCTTACACCACAGGCGCTACAACCAACATAGCATATAATGCACCTACGAACCCCCCTACTTGTGATAAAAGGACAATGCAAGTGTGCTCTAGCTTTATCATACAGGACAGAGGAGTGAGGAACGCTTCTGGTGCACGAGGAGCCCCCTTCTCAAACTTCATTGCATATGCACATTGTTGGTGGAAGCTGAAGCCTTGGGCTGGTCGATGATGGCCTTCACAATCCCTCTGCCCTTTGGCTGCCTGGCCTTGAAACACAGCCATGAACAAAAGTGGCGTGCACAGTCTCTGACAGAGGGAACAACAAAACATGCGCTCACCCATATAGCATCGGTAGTCCAGCAGCATCTGAGGGTCTGCCCTGCCTCGAGTGGCGTGGGCAGGAGTGGCACTGGCAGACTTTTGGATGTAATGGTTTCCCATGCGCGCAATTTCCTGCAGTGTAAGTGGAAGGTGATATGCAGGACTGTCGCCAAGGAAAAGGATACAGACTTCAGGCCTGGCCAACATGCGCGTGTGCTTTGCCAGAACCGTAAAATATTGTGCCGGATGGATGGGCGAACCTCAGAGATGTTTGAATGGAAACTCAGGGTCATTTGCACAGGAGACAGTATGTTTCAAAAATTAGAGAATGCATAATTTAAGCGCAACAAGCCCACAGCAAAGCTGCGGCTTGGCATTTTGGCTTCAATCATTGCGCTGAGCCGGGGATGATGTACATAATAATTAAGCCGTACACACGCATACACGAAAACGCATACATACATACATACATACATACATACATACATACATACATACATACATACATACATACATACATAAATACATACAAACATGCATACATACATACAAACATACATACATACAAACATGCATACATGTATATGTACATGCTCAATTTCAGGATCGGCACATTCAAAGTGATGGGGCCCTCGTGGAGTGGACAGAGCTTGCATATCTCCCTCGAATCGGATTCAGCTTTGGTGACTTAGGCCAGTTGCACCAACATTTGCCCCAAGTGCGCATGCCACTGCTGCCCCTGTTGCTCATGCCTTGGGCACTGCTGCTCATGCCACTGTTGCCACAGCACTTGTGCCACTGTCCCGCTGCACTCATGTCACTGTCGCCCCCGCTGCTCCTGCCCTTGGCACCATGTGCTTAAAAAGGAAAGGTGTGTGCGTGTTGCTTGCACCCAAGTGGGCCCTTAGTTGATGGTGAATGCGAAGGCTGGAGTCACCTCAAGCGCAAGCGGCCTGGTGCTCAGGCAGGGGGCCAACTATGGGTGCAACTGGGCCTGCATGTATACATCCTTTTTGTTTTGTGTACCCTATTCCTTTCTTCCAAGCCTGTCTTGAAGCCATCAATGCCTACGCCTCTTCAAAAGCTGGAATGAAAGCTTTTCATGCAGGACAACATCAATTCCGAATATGAGTAATAACAGGCAATCGAGGTTCAACCCGATTTTTCTTTGCAAGGATGCAGAGGCAGCATGGCCCAGAAACATTTTTGGGTTCAAACTCCACCCAGTGCTGAACCAAATGTTTCGTTTTGTTTTGTTAATCGCCCCTTTCAAACAAAGAGAAATTAATCTAAGTGCGCAACATCATTTGCAGCCAACCTGCCGCACTCTTGCACTGTTTCGCAAGAACTCTTTGGAGCAGTGATTTTGAGAAGGCTGCGCGGCCACAATGTACAATGTGATCAGCACTGAGGGCACACACTTTTGCTATGTACGCGCGCCCCACCTCTATGGAGCAGTGATTTTGAGAAGGCTGCGCGGCCACAATGTACAATGTGATCAGCACTGAGGGCACACACTTTTGCTTTGTACGCGCACCCCACCTCTATGGAGCAGTGATTTTGAGAAGGCTGCGCGGCCACAATGTACAATGTGATCAGCACTGAGGGCACACACTTTTGCTATGTACGCGCGCCCCACCTCTGTGGGCACATGGCCGCTTTGGCAGAGGCCAGGCACACCCATCCACTGTCATTATTGCCTATGGAAATTCCCCTTTCCTAACTGCTTCTGTGTGATTGGAGATAGGACAGCGTTGTGTGCGCAGTGCCCCCAGGAGCATGCAACACAGTGTATGCGCACCTGCTCTGGCAGTTGCTTGGGTGTACCCACCTTGGCTACCCAGCTTGTACCCAGCTTGTACCCAGCTTGGGTGTACCCACCTGCTTCTGTGTGGTCGGAATGAGGACAGAATCGAACGCGCAGTGCGGCCAAGAGTACGCAAGACAGATCTCATTGTCGATGAGCTTCAGGTTGCCCGTCTCATCCACAATCAAGTTCTGTTCAGCGGGGGGGCAACAGGAGAGGCGTAAATCCTGTCTTCCATGCCACAAACCATGGGCTCGAGACAGTCATCTGTGACAAAGAGAAAAGCTCCTTCTCTGCAAGCTGGGACTCCCAAAGCAGGTGATGCATTGCCTACTGCTGCGCACTCTATGCTGAGCACTGTATGCTGAGCACTGTATGCTGAGCACTGTGTGCATGGCCTACTGCTGTGCACTGCATGCATGACCTACTGCTGTGTACTGTATGCTGTGCACTGTATGCATTGCCTACTGCTGTGCACTGTATGCATTGCTTATTGCTGTGCTTTGTATGTGTATTTACATTTCATGGCATAGCCTTTGCAGACATCATTGGTCCTTAGAAGCTGAGTTTTGTCAATTTTTGGCATCCGCGCTTGCCTCATGACTCTGGTATGGACCTTGCAAGCATCTTCGTTTCCACATCATACATGCAGCTTTGGCAACACCTGTTGGCTTCACTTTGCAACAGTATGGTCAAACACACATATTACAGACTGATTGAATTGCAGGCTGACAGCAAAATCTGCATTCACACTTGCGCCCATGCCATCCTGGCAGTCTGCTCTGCAAGCTGCAATGACACGACAAAATGTGATAAATTTTTGTTCAAAGTGAGAAGAAGAGTTATGCTGAAGCCGACGCTGACGACACGGTTGCTGCTGCTGCTGATGGCTATATGATTGCAGGCAGACCAGCCATTGATGGGCACTGCCACTCTTCGGTTTTGCTTTGAGACGCCCATGCAATCATCCATGCTCACAGAGCAGGCTCACCTGGGCAAAGTGGTTCCTATGCAATGCTCAGGTTTAGGCTCACTGTAACGTAAAAGCTCAGGCTCAGGCTCAGGCTAACTGAACCAGCTCACCTGGGCATGGCGGTCGCACTGCGATGTTAGGAGGTCAAAGATAGCTGCCCTGACCACCTACATGACCACATACAGGGGGGGGGGGAGGAACTAGTGTTGGAGAATGAGGCTGCAATAAGAAGCAAACAGACCAAGAAGGGTATGGTGAGATGGCAGGCACCTGCATGACCATATACAGGGACGGGAAGCACCAGTGATGGAGAACGAGGCTGCAAAAACAGGCAAAGAGATCAAGAAGGTTATGGTTAAAGGGAAGCAAAAGGCATCACAGCTCATGTTGTAAGGTACGGAGCACTGACCATTAGGAGAGAGGATTTGGTATGTGAACATGAGGTGCAACACCAAGATAATCCACGATTTTCTCAAAATTGCAGAGGGCATCACAAGCGCATTTGCACACATGCGGAAAAGAAGATAATTGAATGTAGTCTATTTCAGCCCAAAGGCCGCGTGCAAAAAGGAAAAGCTCCCAAACTAGCAAGCTAGCAAGGGCCTCACACATGCAGACACTTCTCTCTAACAAAGCCATTGAGTACCAGAGGGGGCTATCTGAGGCCTAAAAACAGGTGTTTTTTGCACGCTCCCTGCATATGCGCCCCCCAACTGGCAGCTTTGAAACTTGGTTTCCTCTGATAGCCTGTCCCACGCTTTCTGTAGCGCTAAGGTTTCAAACCTGCCTGTTGGGGGGGATATGCCTCATTAACCGCGGTGCAAACCCTAGATTTCACCACCAAAACACCATATCTGGCCACCCATAGCACCAAATTGTGTGAATTTTAGTGATTTGGAGTCCTTATGACAAAAGAATGCCGTTGCAGAAAAAACATAAAGTGAAAAGACCCAGTGGTTGGTGTTTTACGGCGATTCAAGCCATTTTCCCTTAAAAAGCACCAAACTAGGGTTTATGTGCCCCTTGTGAGCTGTAGCCCAGTATATCTTAGCACACAGGGTGACTTACACAAATCTGAGCATATGCGCAGGTAGCTTATATCGCCAGCTACACTCTAGAGCTAAAACTGTCCCACCAGATGAAGTGGCTGTGAGTGGGCGCACTTTCAATGCAAAAAAGGAGCATATTTGGGGATTTGCTCAGACAGCCCCCTCTGATGAAGTACACACAAACAACAATCCAGTGCAGGAGAATAAGAAAAAACATGTTTTTTTGGTTCTGATGGCAGACAAAATCAAGACGAAAGAGAGCCGTTCCCTTCTTCCCAGATACACACACATTTTGATATGTCAATAACACCTCGTCAAGCAAGACCTCCTCCCTGCTAGAATGCCTGCATCTAGCTCATACAAGGGTGCATGCATCAGTATGCACCAGCACACACATACCAAGCAAAACCACACACCTGCGTCTTATTGAGCTTGTTCATGAAGTAGTCCACGACCTGAGGGGGCGGCACCCTGGTGGGTTTCCCCTTCTGAAGGAAGTTCTCCATGCTCACGCCTGCGGTGCATGGACCACGCATCCAGGAAGGTGCGAGCACTGAGCCATGCATTCGTGCAAACGCCCACAGCAAAACAACATACGTTTCTTCCGACCACAGCATACATTTCTAGCACCCACAGCATACGTTTCTAGCACCCACACTGTCCCAGACTGCCCCACTTGGCCGTTAACCACGCCATTTAGATCGCAGGCCACAGATCACGTAAGCAGAAGGCCAGTAGAACGCCATCAGGACTGTGAGCCAGCCTTACCATTCATGAGCTCCTGCCACAGACCTAACCATTCACAGGCTCACCAATCACAAGCTCCTGCCATAGCTGTCCAGTCACAGCCTCACTAAACCATTCACAGCCTCACCGTTCACGAGCTCCTGCCACAGGCCAAACCAGTGCACATGATATCCCACATCAGGGACGATGCCCTCTACGCGGTCCAGCCAGACCTGCATCAATAAAAGGATAGTTAAACTTAGGAGGCTCTGATTCTGCTTTCTTCCCTGCTTAGGCTGCGGTGCGCATTAGTATGCACATACATTTGTCCACACAAAGAATAAACAGGCAAGGCGGGGCAGTGCTTGGCCATGCAAGGTAAGGCCACATTGGTTCCATGATTCACAGCAGATAGCCTAGCCCCTGCACACTGTGCAAGAGAGGTGCCAAAACAATGATCTGACGCGCGGCCTATCCTCAGCATGCTGGCTCACTTGAGCAGGTACGGCATTCAGATTTACAAATTTACAGGTCTTTGGGGAGAAAGCCTTCAGTTGAGACACCATACTGATGGCCTCCTTCAGCTGCCGGCTTAATTGAGCAGGCATTGCGTTCAGATTTACAGATGAACAGATTTATAGAAGAAAGCCCTATAGTTTCAAGACGCCTTGCTGCTGGCCTTCTCAGGTTGCTGGCTCACTGAAGCAAGCATGACATTTGGTGCAGACAATCAGGAGCAGACGTGTCAGGTACAGACATTTAGTTACAGACATTCAGATGCACACGTTCAGACACAGACATTGAGTGGTTCTGAACGGCTACCTATAAATTAAAGTGCCGTGGCCTGGACAGCGACTTGGTATACAGAACACAGGTGCAGACTACAAAAGCAGGCTTAAGCATGGTATCCAGACTTAAATTGGACAGCACAAGCATCTTTTGCATCCCGCATGTGATTGTACACCCACCAGGGGCACCATGTCGTAGAAGCCACAGTCAGAGGCCACCTGGTCCACGGCACCCACCCCACCCTATCCACCGCATGACACACACCATATCTTATCCATCGCATGGCTCACACCCTTCCTTACCCATTGTATGGAACCCACCCGTGGCACGACGTCAAAGGAAGCCACAGTCAGGGGCCACTTGGTTCATGGCACCCACCCACCCTCTCCACCACATGGCACACACCCTACCTTATCCATCGCATGGCACACACCCTTCCTTACCCATTGTATGGCACCCACCCGAGGCACGATGTCATAGGAAGCCACAGTCAGGGGCCACTTGGTTCATGGCACCCACCCACTCTCTCCACCGCATGGCACACACCCTAATCCATCGCATGGCACACATCCTTCCTTACCCATTGTATGGAACCCACCTGAGGCACGATGTCATGGAAGCCACAGTCAGAAGCCATTGGGTCCATGGCACCCACCCCACCTTATCCACCGTGTGGCACCCACCCAACCTCATCCCAGAAAAAAGCATCGAACAAAATACATCTAGTTTTGTATAGGTGCAAACATGCTTTAGGATTTTATATAAATATGCTTTGCACGGCACCCACCCTCGGTACAATGTCATGGAAGCCACAGTCAGAGGCCACTTGGTCCATGGCCATGTTCAGCTGCACGTTGCGCATGACGTGCGAGGTCGCGCAGCCCGAGGATTGCAGTTGCTGCGAGTGCGCATGACGTGCGAGGTTGCAAGTGCATGTCAGAGGTGCATGCTGCAAGAGTGCATGACTTGCAATGTTACAGCCAGAGGTTTGCAGCTGCTGCAGAAGTGCACGTGTGTGTGTATTTGTGTGTGTGTGCACGTGTGCGCGCGCGTGAGCACATATGTGTGCGTGCGTTCACAAAGTCATGGCACAATGAATCAGAATGGTGAACGAGTGGAGCTTCCTGCATGAGGAATTGCGCAGCAGAACAGCATGCAGGGATGAGTGGTGCCGCTTTGGACGCCAGCAGCATGATGCTCAGCTGTGCTTCCTTTTTGGTTTATCAAAAACCTTAATTTTAAATCCCACCTGAATATATGCCCATTTCCATTACTTCAATTTCATATATTTTGCCCACACGCCACCAGCTTGCCGAGAGGCTGCAGGCCTCCTGGCTATGAATTGCTTGGCATAGCTTGAATGGAACTCTACCAAATGGCCTTGTTACTGCCTACAAGCAGCTGCTGCTATTGTCAGTTTTTAAAATGCTTGAAGTGTCTTCCTACAAAGCTGTCTAGTTTGTAACAGCCACGTTTGCGGATATTACGCCAGTGCATCTCAGGGACGTGCGGGGCCTTCGTGGACTCCAGGAAGGGCCGCTCAATTGATTCGTCAGTGATGTGATTCTCCAGCTGCAAGTGCTTGTTGTGTTCAAACAGAGTGCACACCTTGGGGTGCGTTGTGCACTCAGTGCCAGCATCCATGTGCTGCTGCCATGATGCCTTGCCTTTCTGTGTCTGCTGCCAAACTGCAACAAGAACCTAGCCTTGCGCATGAACTCATATTCTGTCTGTGCTCTACTCTGGAAGCTGCTCTTGTAGAAGATGCACTCTGCCGCACAATCCTTGATGGCATCAAGACCATATTTTCACCCAATTTCAGCCAACACTTCCAAAGGGGACGATTTGGGCGCGCAAACCAGCCTGCCCGGAATTTGTCGGTGACACCACGTGGCAAGCCTTGTACACCATCACTTGGTTCCCTCTTCACCCTTTTTGCTGTCCTCATTGCTCATTGGAGAACTTTGTAAATTGAGACACTGCACTTAAAATCGTAAGGGAGTAAAAAGCACTTTAAAGGACATTGACCTCTTTCTCATCAAAGGCCCTCAGTCCCCCCAGAAGCCGATTCAATGTCTTTCAAAAATCTTGTGAAACCCTGATTTTATAGCAGACGATGTAATATGTTGCAAAAAAGGAAGCACTGATGCTCAGACAAGGCCCTGGCCGCCCGTGCGCATCATGCAGTGACAGTACTGTCCACTGAGGAGGCTTCGTGGCCCTAGCTTAACTGTAACATGCTACATGAAAGTGCTTTCCATGCTTGCTGGGGACGTACTATGGGCTACCGCCCGAGTTTTCTTTACTTGTTCATTGCTTTGTTCAGAGCCTTCAGCATGGCCTGAAAAGTAGGCACGTCAAGATGCAACTAGGCAGCTCACATTCACGCCCAAATCCATATGCTGTGGTTGCAACGACAACAGTCTTCGTTCAACACCCGCCCCCTCAAGAGCTCCAGGCACGAGCGCGCGCAACAGCAACAACCAAACCGTCCGCTGCACTTTCCAATGGACAATAGTAGCACAGTGGTAGGCACTGGTGTCATCCAAAGGACAAGCAACCTACCAGTGAGTTCTTACTCACAGGCAGTAGCAGTACAGTAGTAAGCAGAAGTGTTACCCAAAAGGCAAGCCACCTACCAGTGTGTTCTTGCTCACAGGCAGGCAGTACACCTTGACGACCGCCTCCTTGCTAGCTGTGCGGTTGGTGGTGGCCTTGAAGGTCCACGTGGAGCTGGCACCCTCCTCAGGCTTGTATGTCACACTGGTGTGCGTATGTGCATGCGCGCGCGTGTGTATACGCTTTACTTGCACTTGCTGTTCATCCAGTAAAGAGCTACTTTTAAGGTAGCAAAAAAAAGAAAACCTGCAACCAGGAAAAGCTTGCTTGCCAGGGCCCTAGCCCATGGAAGCAACGCATGGTGCTAGAACAAGGTAAGTAGAAAACTGCCCTCCTTGATGGCAAAGTGGCGCGAAACTCAATGATGCAAGCAAAGGCGAAGCATAAACCTGGCAGCCCCAGTTTCCACTCATAACACACTCCTCAATCGGGACAATTGAGAAATGAAAGAAGGCTTCAAAAGGGAAAGGCTGACAAGCTTGCAATGTGGGAAAGGTTTAACCTCAACAACAAGATTTGTTTATGATGCATCACAACTACATGCAGGCCTGCGTGCTAGGCTGAAGCGCATGCATATGCCTGAGCGGAACAACACAGTGCAAAAAAACAAAGGATCGTGTGTGTGTGTGTGTGTATGTGTGTGTGTGTGCCAATGACTTCTTCGAATAGGAAAAGGATACCTGAAGCTGATAACGCCTGCACACTCATCAAAAGTATTTGTCCACAAAGAGCAGGAGCTCTTGCAGCAATGAAGAAGTGAGTTCCTGCAGATGTTGCCCTCTAAAACCATCGTGGGCAAACAAACAGATACCTAACTTCTCATGCCTTGCACATGAGCACAGGCACTTACTTGAAGTGTGTGGATGCCCCATCAATTCGTTGAAGGTGAGTGTTGCAGCCGTAGCAGCGGTCGCATGTAGGAAGGGACCGTTTGTTGGGGGGGTCTAATGAAGAGTATCTGTTTGCACTGCGGCCTGCCTGCTGGTTGGGGTCTCCTCCACCTGGTGGATCTCCTCCGATGGCACAGTCAAAGCACAGGCTGCACTGGCTGATGTGAGGGATGTCCTGCAGGTGTCATCCAGGGTACCTTCGACTGAGCTTGCATTGCCTTGAGCATGCGCACGAGCAAGTGCAGGTCTGCTCCCACTGCAAGCACACACACCTGGGCATGCGTGGTGGTGAGGGAAGAAAACAACAAGCCTCCCCACACAACCCATAGGAAGGTCTGCATGCAGAATTTCATTCTCCAGCCTTGTCTTCACATCTTCTGTTTCTCATTCACGTCTTTCCCACAATTAAAAAATATATTTTAAGGACGAAATAACACTGTCTAAATTAAACTGTGAATCACAACTTCGTTTTTCCGTTTCTCATGTTGTTGGCCCGTGTGGGGCTTCCACGCCTCCTGGCAGCAGCCTGGAGTGCTCCTGGGGCTGCAGTACCCACCTTTCAACTTTTACCAGCTCTGTCAAGCTGCCCCCTTGCTCCTGGCATGGCCAGCTTACAGATTGAGCGACAGCCAGCTTGCGGACTGAGCAGCAGCGCAAGCACATCAGACCTGCGGGAATTCTTTGACTTTGCTTACAGGGAAAACAGGGAGCCTGAGGCATCAGGTCTGTCTGATGGAGCTCTTCCTCTGCAATTCTGTTCTGATGCACATGAAAAAAATTATCCATGCATACTTGGGCATTGTGCGTGACATGACATGACCATGTTCTCTGCATCGCAGGGCGGGCATGGAAGGAGTCTGAGCTGGAGAAAAAGTCTTGGTCTGACCTTCACAAGTTATGGTGCGTTGCCTGTATCCGCCTGCACTTTCCCTGAACTGCTGTTGGCAAAATGGCAACTAACTTGTAAATGAGCAGAAAGCATGAGAACTGTGCTGCTGTGTGGTCAGCGTTGCAAAAGTTTGCATGCTTCAAAAGGACAACATACACATGCATGCGCGCGCGCGCACACACACACACACACACACACACACACACACACACACACACACACTCACATATGGACATGTGGGGACATTTCCTGCATTTGGGATGATTGCTCCACAAATACCAAAAGAGAAATGCATGCGCAGAAAGAAGTCTTGGTCCACTAAGAATGCTTGAATGCAAAAAAGCATGCCTGGATGTACGTACCTGCACGTGTCTGAAGACCCGTTTTCCAACATTTTGCCTCCAGGTATGTGTGCATCAAGGAACGCAACATGTTGCTTACAGAGCTTGCGTGGCAAAAAATACCCAAAGACTATAATGAGCAGATTCTGAGGGGAGTAAGTCGGGGCCATCCACACGAGGAGGCGCCGCATAGACTACGATATGATGAGGTGAGGCTGGCAGCATCTGCTATACAGCAACCTGCCTGCAGTACAATGAGGTGGAATTGGCAGCATCTGCCTTGCTGCATCCTGCTTCTTGTTTGCCCATCCATGTCTTTGAGCAAACAAGGAATCCACAGGGCTACAAGGCTATATATGTAGGTCCAACAAATCATTTGGAAGCAAGCCTTCACATGTAATTGCCGACCCCTAAAGCAAAAGCTGAACCTGTCTTCTGCTTCAGAGCCATACTGCCGCAGAGTCAGGAAGGAAACAAAAAGGGAATCACTGGGATGCTGTGTTCCAGGCTGCTTGTTCTCTTCTTGCCAAATCCGTACCCACTCTCCTTTTGGCTCCACTGGTACCAGTCCCTGCTTGTTTTAAACCAACATATTCCCCTCCCACTTGCTCATGGCATCCATCCATCCTTTTCTTTTTCCCTTCCCACTTGCACATGGCATCCATGCTCTCTCCTTCTTATTCTCCTTCCGCTTGCTCGTGGCAGGTGTGTCTTACCCTCAAACGAGTGAAGGATGTGCTCAGGTGGGCATGAGGTCCAAAGAGGATTTTGATATTTTTGTTCTGCTGCTCCCCTAGATGGCAAGCCACTCAAGTGCATGCTTCCTAATTCCCCTTGATGGCAAGCCACTCAAGTGCGTGCCACCTGATGCCCCTTGATGGCAAGCCACTCGAGTGCGTGCCACCTGATGCCTGACTCACCCTTCTGCATGCCACCTGATGCCTGAGTCACACTTTTGCCATTCTTTGTGTGTGTAACTCAATGGAGTTGAGCACTACGACTCGTGGCTATGCATGAGCAAGGATTCATGTAGGCCGCCTCCTCGCACTGATGTCCATGAGGACATGATTGGAGAAAACCCTTGTGTTAATGCGAGGGATTGGATTGAAATTGGATGTATTATCCGAGACGCTGAGGGTGTGACTGAAGACTGCACAGAATGCTCCAAAGGCTGGCAGCAGGATTGGTTGTGCTGCCGACTGTTTCCCTCTTCTATCACGCTGTGCTGCATGCAGGAAGCGAGCAGAAGCAGAGAAGGATGTCACACAGAGAGAGCGCATGCTCAATGTCCTCAACGCAAGATGACACAAGGGGCTCTGGCAAGTCTGCAGGGCCACTGGAGTAGCATGCAACATCTCTGCTGGTGCTAATGTCCGTTCAAGGCTTGTTGTCCATTATAAAGCTTTAGGGGAGGCTGACTTCCCTTGCAACATGAGGTACATGCTGCCCGAGACCAAGCTAGAGATATTGGGATATTAGGCCATTACATGACTCATCCCGCACGCGTTCCTTTCAGTTCTGACTTGAGCAACAGATAGCCACGACATAATGACCACCTTTAATTATGTTTCAGTGCATTTTCAAGAATGTTTGGATTTCGCCATGACTTGTAAACGTCGCATTGTAGGTGCTTGGTATCTTTTGCACCACCAAATGAGTAGCATAATTATGGAGTTTATCGTGTCTGTCTACCTCACAAGTGCAACTCAAGTTTTATGCTTGATTCTTGGCCTCTTTTCCAGGGAGCGTAGGCAGAAGCCTTAAAAAGGAATAAAAGCGACCCCAGATATGGCTCCATGCAAAGAGTATAATTCAGTTCTTCAACAGCACCTGGGCTTGAAGTGCTCCATTGCCCCTTACAGGCATGTACCTCATTTGCCACGGTGCCAACCTTACCATGACAATCTCGGTCATCTTCCTACAGGGATGGCTTCTTGGCTAGATAGCTGGATCTCAGGCTGAAAAGTTGACTCGAAGCATGTGAGAAAAGAGGGAGAGGAATGAAGCAAGCATTATAAAATCCATGTAAAGCTCATATGCAGGAAGATCGATCATGATGAGGCTTCGCTCCACTCTGCCTGACCTTGTTTTACAAGGTTTTTCAAGGATAAGGCATTCAAGGTTTACAAGGATAAGGCATTTAGTCAAGAAGTGCGACTGCTAGCCTGCTCGTAAAAGGCAATTAATTCATGAAGGAAAAAAGGAAGTTTGTTGTTGCTCTGGTTAAAAAAATACACATCATGAGATCCTGTCACAGTGTGGGAACACGGGAACATAGTTCCTGCGGAGAGAGACCACCTGGGGATGTGTGCGATGAAAGAGGACATGTTTTTCACTCTGGACATCATCATCAGCCTCACGAAGGTCACAGTTTGGGGAAGACTGCAATTCCAACTTGCTGTGACCTTGTTTTATAGATTGACTATTGCAAGATACTCAGAACTCTGTACTGAAGTGCTCCCTCAATTGATGAATGGGGCGTTCCCTGCACACATGTCGACTCCTTTCTTTTATGAGGAATTCTAACTGGGAGAAGCTTTTAGTCTGCCATCAGGTTTTGCATCTGAAAGAAAGAAAGACTACGCTTACCCAAGTCTGGCCGCTTGCATTAAGGACAGGTCACCTGTTTTGAAAGGCAGGGCACCACCACACAGACCAAGAGGAAGAGCAAGCATAGAAGTCTGCTCCAGCAAGTTGGCCTCCACCATGGGAACTACGACACGACTGTTTGGCAGGCCCTGTCCAGCAAGCTCAAGGCCCCCCCCTAAGCCCTAAGCATGCTCTCCAACATCCCTACATGGGCCCCCCTCTTCCCTATGAGAGCCAAGAGCCTTACATCAAATTGGTGCAACAATTCAGAGGAGGCAAGGTTACATCGCTATATCCGCCTACAAGGGCAGCTCCCACAAGTGCCCTCAGGCAAGGGCAGCCTTCCTTCCTGACAACTACAAGAAGGTGTTCACACCTAAAATCAAGGACTGGAGAGAATTCACCTACTCAGATGGCAATGTGATTATACACAAAGATGATAACTCCCCACCACTTTCTGGTTCAAGCGTTTACAAACTGGGAAGGGACACTTCTCCACCCTCCCAACACTGACAGCTGCACATAAAAAACAATGGTCACGGGCCTACTAATGCCATCAATAGAGCAGAACTTGTAGGTATTCTTGTGGCACTCCAACAAGGGCAAACTGATATTGCCTCTGAAAGTGCACCCTGCCTCTCCAAAATTTCTAAACAAACCCTTAATCCAATGCGCATGAGGAAGCACCTACATGCAGAGCTCATTCATGCTATATCAAACATGTTAGGGCACTTCCCACACCCTATCCATTTCTACAAAGTCAAAGACCACTCTGGCATAATAGGCAATGAGGGGGCTGACGCCTGTGCTCGCACTGCAACCCTCACAAACACAACAGACATTGCACTTCCAGGTGCCAGGAACCATTCCACAATTTTTACTTGCTCTCATTGAAGACCTCACAAGGACAAACTGATGGTCTGCACCGCTCCCTTGCTTTCCCAATCCACTCCCTCACCAACCTGAACGACGAACTTGAAGTACACATGCACAAAAAGCTTAAGCTTGGCTCTGCTGATACTTCCGGCTACCATTACAATAGCTGGCAAAGCAACTATGCCATACAACCCACTTCCCCAGTCACCACTGCCGACATAGAAGCCCACAACCCAACCTGTCAACTTGCAAACAAGGAGGTCAGCAACTCCTTCTGGTCTACTCCTAAGATTACTCTTGAAGAACAGAAATGTAGTCAAATACCGCACAGGGACCGTCTGTGACAGTGTACACACAAAAGCATGCAGACAGATTCAACAGGTCTTCCACCTCTGATAAAGTTGACACTTCTGAACTCAGCTCAAGGCTTTCAGTTGACATTTACACGAGTTTAGTTTGGTTTGGTTACAGGCACCTTTTGCTTCAGCTAAGCTGCCCTTGTAGGCAGGTACAGCTATGTAACCCTATCCTTCCTTCCTATCCTTCCACCTCTGATAGATGTCCGTTTTGTGACAACATAGACAGTATTAACCATCTTGTCCTCAGATGTCCAAACCCAACAATGAGTGGGATGCATACCAACGGGCACCATGTGGGCCTTAGCCTCTGTGTAGAAGCCCTTAGTAGTAAAGGCAGGCTTGGCTCATCTCTTTTTGGTATGGATACCTGCCGTAATGAGAGACTCCTGGATCAGCCTGAGGGGATGCAATCACAGAACACATCTCACGAGCTATTCCAGACTGTTTTTTCCCTAATGGTACTGGCTCCTCTGCCTGGCACCAAAGCCGCCCTGATGTTATCTTTGTGCGCTCTATCCCAGGCAAACAAGCTCACCTTGATCCTTCCAAGATCCCTCCTCAAGACAGGGACATTCACCTTCAAGGTGATAACAAGTTGTGAAACTGAAATTTTGTCTAGACACCAACTTGAACCCCTTAATCACTTTGGAAACTGCAACAGCTCAACATGCTCATACTATAACCAGACTCAAATCCCACAGCTCGAGAAATCCAAACAGGAAAAGCGACTTCAAGTCGCTTGAAGTTGTCTTGAAGGTGACTCTGCAGTGCAGAGTCTGCACATCATCTTATTTGGCCGAAAGTGGCTCATTGGTGGAAATCATGTGTGCATGCATGCTGCCGCAAACTTCGGTACATCAAGCAAGCCTCCTCTGGACACTGAAAGTGGCTCATTGGTAGAAATCACTGAATCACGTCAGTGATCTGACATGGCATGTGTGCATGCACGCTGCTGCAAACTTTGGTACATCAAGGTGGCCTTGTCTGGACACAGATAGTGGACCTTTGGACTCTTCTTTGTTGCTCGCACTTCAATTTATAGTTTTGTACAAACGGTTTCTCCTTTCTCTGCCCCCCCCTTTACCCCTGTTTTTTCAGTTTACTGTTTACAGTTTTTGCCTGGGCCACACTGTTGGGCTTCTAGGGGGGGGGGGGGGGGTACTGGGCGCGCGGCGGTGGAGAATGGGAGGAGAGTCCGGACGTCCAGGAGCACGGCGCACAACCCTCCAGATCCCCATTAGCTCTGTTTCTGGCTCTCACCTAGGCAAGCTGTGCCTAGTGTAGGTTGGAGGGCTCTTTGGTGAGACCCCTGCTAGCCTACTAGTTATCGAACCTTCCCTTAATGCACGCGTCCTCAGGCCTGCGCAGACTTTTCTTTTTCTTTTTTTGGGGCAGCTGAGCGGAAACAATGAGACCTGCCTACAGACCTAGCCAAAAACACTCAACTCATAAACTTGGACTTGGAAGGGTAGGCAAGGAAGAAAACACACAGACAGTCAGATCCGGCGACCGCAGTGCCAAACATAGAAGGTAACATGTTGACAGTGCAGGAAAGAAGGGCAGGAACGGGGAAAGAGTTTGAGAGTTTGCAGGGGATCTGCATAAGAAAGGGAAGATACATTTGCCTGAACTATCCCATCATCAGCATTATAAGAAAGGAAAGCAGTAAGGAATTTCCACTGGGGATCTGGTAATTGCAACGGCAGGGAGGCTGCTCCTCAAATACAATTGAACTCTTAGTGTAGCATGTATGGACAGTTGCCACAGGTGCTGGACACTGTGCAAAACAAAACACTATGCACAGTGGCCATAGAGATAAGGCCACCTGACTAAAGAGGTCCACAAGTGGGCATCAAGGTCGGACATCCATACAAAAGTAGCAAAAGAGCCTCTTTTGTGAGGCTGAGGCTCGCACTCCTTTCCAGCTGTGTGCCACCTTGTGCTGTATTCAATGCAGGTAACCCTCCAAATTCTTGAGTTCAGTCAACACCGCATGAAATCAGGTTTCTGTCTTTCAGTAATGAATTGCGTCAAACGACAGTAAATATGTCAAAAACTGGAAAGTAACATAGATACATTGGTGGTACACACATATGAAACATGCAACTGTAAGTCATGTTTTACAGAAAGGTCATGGCGCCTGTGACACCAACAAGCGCAAAAATGCATTTTTTATCTTTCAAAGAAATACCCTGCTGCAGGTGTCTGATGAGGTTGCTTTTCGGAACACAAAAAAAATACAGAAAACATGTTAGTGCACCGATTCATTTTTGATTTCCCCAGTTAGGCAGTATGAAGCAACGGCACATTTGATTTCCCCAGTTGAATGGCATGGACCACCACCGCCCATGGCCACCTTCACACTGACAGACACTGCTGTGCTAGTACAGCAGCCAGCCCGCATGACAGCCGTCCACTACGTGCCGCATGTTGATCTGATAGCGATCTGCAATAGGTGCACATCAAGCCTACCAAGTGCTGCATATTGAGCCCCCAAAGCACCTGCATATTGATCTGCACTATTTTCACACTGAAACCACCAGGTGCTGGACATTGACGAATGCAAGGCGCCAGAGTTGAACCCAATAAAATTTGGCCCAGCTTCACCCTTTGCCTGCATTATCTTGCTTTGCTCTGTCATCTTGCTTCTTGGTCTGCCGCTTCTGGATTTGAGATGGTGAGTTAGGCCCACTTTCGCGTGCAACCTGCAGCAAGTATGAAGACAGATCATGAAATGACACAGATTTCATGAGCAGGAGGTATATGAGGTATATATCCTGTGACACAGCACAGAAGGATCAGGAAGCATGGTACCTGATGAGCAGGTTTCATGTGGTCATGATCAGGCATGGTGGGCATAGTTGAGCTTATTTACAGTCATTGTACCGCACCAACGCATGCATACGCAACTTCCACTGAACCCACGCAACCCACTTGCATATGGTACAGGTTTACTGCCTTGGTGAACCTGATTGCACTGATTGGCAAGATTCATAAGAAAGAGCAGGCACGCTCTCCAGAAGGCGCAGTACGCACAATCAAGAGTGTGTTGCTGCTTGGTTACACTAGTGATCCATGTATGCCCTGTTCAAGGCCTCCATCAAGATTTGCTGCTGAAGCAGGAGAATCAATTAGGGGAATTGGAAATGAATATGCTTGCTGCAAGGCCCAATGCTTTAAGCAAAAGTCACAAGTGGACTTACCATCACGGTTCATACTCGAACCTGCAACTCCTACCCCATGAGACCGCACAGGAATTACGCTGTACTTCGCAGTTTGGAAAATCTCCAGTTTCCTGGGGACACCATCCTTTACATCTAGGGCGCGAGGTATGCTAAAAATAGTATATGCTACAACTCAAGAGTGTTAACATCATCATTCATATGTGGGACAGGATTTCTGACCCCAGGGATCCACAGGGATTGATGTTGCTGGATTGAAACAATGAGCCATAAGGTGTGAAATGAGTGGATCAAATCATCCTTACAAATGCAACCATCCTTGCGGGCTGTTTAAGCCATAATACCACAAAATTAAGTATCGACACATTTACATTATAAAACGGAGCACTTTTCTTGCTGCCAAAAAGCTAGGTGAAGTAACGCAGAGAGGCTGTCACAAGGCAGGAAGAAAGCATTCTAGCCCAAGGCCTCTCTCTGCAGCTCCACCAGGTCTGATTGCTCCTCCTGGTTGATTAGGTTTGGCCTATCTGTTGAGGGCTGTGCGCAGGAAGGGGTCGGCTATTAAAACATTCTAGTCATGCTCTGCTTTGAGGAAGGCATGAAGATGATTGTCAGTGGCTGCCGTGTTCTGCGCTTATTGCCATGGCTGGATCCTTCCCCTGCCAGGCTTAGCTCCACCAACTCTGGCTCCATGGGCCGCTTGCATGAGATGTTGTGCTGTCTGATAGCCTGGGAGGGATTGGCTGGGCTGATGATCCTTGCACCCCCTGCACCTCAGAGCACCTGGCTTCCCTGGCAACCCTTCAGCAATGATGATGCCAAACCTCTGATTGTGCTCTTTGAGCTGGGTAGGCTGTAGCTTGAGCCTTGCAAGCAACTCCTCTTGAACAATGTGCCTAAATGCTACTGCTTCTGCCCCTTCCTCCACCTCAATTGCTGCCAATTTGGGAGCCATCTATTACATCACATTCCTGCTGTTTGGAGGGCAGAATAGCACTGAGCTCGGGAACTGTGCTTCCATATACTAGTATATGCTGATACACAGTATATACTTACCTCCTCACTGGAGGTACTTGCGCAAAGCCTGCCAGGTAATGCATTGTTTGTTTTGTGTGTGGTCAGGCATTGCAAGGTCCAGCTTGATAAAACTCAAGCCATTAACACATTAAGCTCGAGATCCACGACAGCTTACTTGCAGCAGGAGAAGGATTGCCTCATCATCCGCAGCAATATCCATCAGCATACTCTGGAGATTCTGGTCCCGAATCGTAATAAGCTTCTGCAAGCACAGATCAAAGCAATGAGCATTCCCTTCCACATATTACTGTGCAATGGCTTTCTCAAACGGTCACAGAATGCTGGGAAAGATAGGCTTTAATATGTCAGGAATGGTTTTATTGTCTTAATGGGCCATGCAAACACATGGCCTGACAGCTGCACACTTTGTACTTGATTAACTGTACAAAATCATACAAAGATATTCAGTTCCGTCATCAAACACACAGAGGAAAAGCAGGCAAGTCGTCAAACAGAGCAAACAGGTGAAGGCTTGCGTGCGTGCTTGCTTGCTTGCTTGCTTGGTGCAAGCAGCGCAGGGGAACCCCAACACTTGCTGCTTCACACACTTTGCTTTAGTCAGGCCCAAACTACATGCTCGATTTGTTGCCAATGAGCCCTTGCACAACCAGCAGCATGCAGCAGGCCACAGTCAAAAGGTCAGTCAGGAAGCACTTCAAGCAATCAGCACCCGTGCATCATGCTGCACAAAGAAAAGGAACTGGAATGAACACGGAAGCCAGAAGGCCGCGTGCATCAAGGAAAGCTTCCTTATCTAGCAAGCTAGCAAGGGCCTCATCAAAGGGCAAACGGGTATCCCCTTCCATCACATGGTAGTGATGATGGCCCAACACGCAATTGCTCAAAGCATGGCAGCAGTATCCTTGCGGCATTTGGGTAGCATTGGTGATGCAAACACTAGGGCTGTTACTAGCTACTGCGTATGTACAATTGTATTTGCAAACTCATCTGACAGTCATGATGGCAAGGATCGAGGTGATCACACCATATGGCAAGGAGTATGCCAGGATCAAGGAGACCATACCATACACCTAGGAAGGTCTGCTGAGGGTTCGGTGCGATTCACGGAAAGTGTCAGCGCTGGCTGTTGGGTCTGCCATTTATGCTTGCTGGCTGGTCCAGCCTAGGCTTTTACTTTTACTTCTGATGGAAAGTCAAGCTGACCTCACCACACACCTGGGCTTAAGCAATACCAGCAGTTGCGACCCAGGCTGAGCTGGTTGTGCTACGCACCTGGATGAATCTTACAGAAGATGTGGGCACAAGCATTCCTAGCTGTTGTGATCCAGGGCGGCTACGTCCTCTGCCCTCTGCACCTAGTTGTTGATCTGTCAGCTGTTCCTCCTGATCTGACCTGTCCCTGGCACCTGCAGACACGTGATGCAAACCCAAAGCATGTGCGCAAGCAGGAATGGCACACCTAATTTGTGGTCCTTGCAATCAGCGGCAGCATTGGCACATTTGCAGCAATCTTGCTCAGAGCTTTTGCCCAGCAAAATAAAAAAATTGTGTACATAAGAGTCCCATGAGGCGGTGAATTTACTGTTGACAAGCAGCACAAGTAGCAAAGTAGCTTAGATACCTGCCACCCTGGGCAAGGTGGACCTTGGCTCCATATATATAGTGTTCTGGGGTAAAGCCACTTCAACTGATGAATAGGCCTCCTGTAAACTTGCAAGTCCCATAGCAAATGCAATGCTTACCCTGGTCGCACCTCACATGCTTACAATCTCATAGAAAAATAATGCTATCAACGAATGTATTATAACATTTGAAATAATGCAAGGGCAGCCTGGATGTGACCTCAGATAAAAACATAGCGGCTAAGAATCAGCGAGGCCAAGAAAGCAGCATTTTAACCATTAGTCCAAATAGCAACATGTGTACATTTTGCTCAGAACACCCTCCCCTCCCCTCCCACACGCCTGACTTCCCCTGACACTTCACATACGCGTTATCTATGCAGCTTCCCCCCCCCCCCGCCGCCATTTATAAAGGGGAATAAAGCCTCAGTAGTGGTGCTCCTGGGGGAAGTCCCATGGCGCTCCTGGGGGAAGTCCCTTGCTGTACACTAAAACACATCTAGGCTCAGTAAGAGGCACCACTTCTGATCAGATCAGATGGATGAGAAAGTACCTCCTGTTCCCTATTATCACGATACATAGTGCAAACATACTTAGTTATGCAGGAAAGTAAAGCACGCATTCAATAAGGAGGCACAAAACAAGCCCTGGCGAGCAGGCACAGTTTGTCAGGAAATTGCAATAATTTCCTGCCACTTTTATAACATTGTACATCCATGCACCTCAATTGCTCCAATCATGCATGTCCATAGCTGCCCGCTCAAGTTGGGCACAATGAGGAACACACCCACACATGTTATGACCATCACAGTGTTTGCGCTCATGCACATACACACGCGTTTGCCCTCCGCCCCACAAGGTCACATGAGCACACACACCTTGTGTATGTGGGTCCAGCGCCAGAGTCACCTCCGGCCATGGCACTTTGTGCACAGCTGCTGTGTGCATCTCCCGCAGCAGCAGAATCGCTGCCGTGCGCCCCAGCAGCATGCCTGGTATTGACACTCCCTTGCCATCCTGTGCATCTGCCATCCCACCCATGACGACAACCTCCTCCTCTGCCAGATTCAGGACCACAAACGCTACTGCTCCTGCAGCCTCTGCAGCCTACACCCCAGGGTAATAGACAGGAACATGTGTATGCAACCACCTTATGATGTCTGTGTGTGTTGTGTATATGTGTTGTGTGTGTGTGCACGCATACGTGCGTGCGTGCGTGAGAGTGTGTGTGTGTGTATGTGTGTGTGTGTGCGCGTGCACGCGCATGCTTGCAGGCTCTGTTGCTTCCTGCATGGATAGCATGCGGAAACATCAAACTTAGCCCCTAGGACCATCTATGCTGCAGGCTATAAGGAGCGTGAAACTTGTTTCTTCTTTTTCTCTCCATTCTTCCAGAGGCAACTCTTGTGCTGCTTTCAATCCAAGCCAAGCTGTACTGCCACAAAATGGCCAAGGTGTGTCAAATGCTGAGCTTTACTTAAAACTCTGCTATGGTTTGATTGCAAGCACACTCCTGCCATAACAACACTGTCCACCAGAGCTCAGCTGCGGTTGAGGGCTCACCTGAGCTTTGGCAGCAAAGGCGCAGCCCCTTCTAATTACTACGACCACAGCTCGTCCAAGGTGATGGGCATTGTGTAGGAAGGGCACGCATGCATCCGGCGGATCCGCTAGGATGGCTGGCCTGTGTTTGCATGTGAGACACACTCTTGAGGACACAGACAAGCTCTTTTGATTCCTACATTGTGTAGGTAGAGGATACATGCACCGGCAGATACGGCTGGCCTGAAAAACGCAGAGAAGCACATCGTGTAGGTAGGGCACGCATGTATTTGGCGGATCCACAAGGATAGCAGGCCTGTGCTTGCAAGTGAGACACACTCTTGAGGACGCAGGCAGGCTCTTTTGTGCCTACATGTATGGAGGAACGTGCACACAGTGCTAAAACTAACAGAAAGCACCATAATGCAACTCACACACACATGCACCCATTCAAGTCCAATGCATGCACGCTCCTGGTGTGAAGAGAGCGATAACTGCACGCCCCGCATGAGATGTGCATGAAGCACTGAAGACCCTCTGTAAAATACAGACCTCCTTGCTTAGAGGAAACAGCCCCCCACAGCGCATGCATTCAGCTCCCACCATCGGGGACAATGCGGCTGGCCACAAAAGTCGCTTTGTGCTGCAGCCATCGGATGACTGCCACCACCACCACCACCACCACCAGCAATGACTTCCCTCCATGGGCACACACTCGCATCAGCCCCAGCTAAGCGGGTTAAAATACAAGTCTGTATAGCAGCCACCACCACCACTACCTCTTTAGCCTCCACCACCACCTACCCATGAGTCAAGGGCACACGCTTGCATGGACCCCAGCTGTGCGGGGCAATCATACAAGGCCATGCTGTAAACACCATCACCACCACCACCATCACCATCACCACCACCACCACCACCACCACTGCTTACCCATGAGTCAAGGGCACACGCTCACATGGACCCCAGCTGTGCGGGTCAGCCATGCAAGGGTCTTCGTCCAAGGGGCCTGCCTCGTGCTCTTCAGCCTGTTCTCTTTTGACTTGCTCCTGTTGTGCACCAGCGTCTTCATGCTCATGATGTGCGCCTTGGCCTTCATGCCCATGTTGTGCAGCACCAGCAGCATCAGCACCAGTAGTTGCAGCAGAGGCGGTGGAGCCAGCAGCAACAGAACCAGCACCAGCTGTTGCAGTGGGCGTCTGTGCTGCGCCACTTGCAGGCACCTCCTGGGATGGTAAGGTGCACTGCTGGCAGGCCGCAGGGCAGAACTTCAGCATCCACCTGGGGTTGGACGAGCACTCCCCCCTACGTGCCCAGTCCTGGCAGTACTTGTGGGTGTCCTTGCAGGGTGGCCCTGGCCAGCCAGGTGCCGTGTGTGTGTGTGTGTGTGTGTGTGTGTGTGTGTGTGTGTGCGCGCGCACGCGTGTGAACACTAGAAAGCACACATTTGGAAAGCTTCATTGGCTTTCAAGAACAGCTGCACTGGCTTTCAAAACCAGCTGCTGCTGGCCCCTGATTGTAACTCGTACAAAGAAGCAAAATCAACGAAAGCATGCTCCTATCTTTCTTCCTCAATTCCTATGCCATTTGATACAAGCAAGGAATAAAAGAAAGCAGTTGCCATTTCTCTTATGTGAGCCCCCACCGGCGCCCCTGTATCGCTCACCTGCTGTCTGCTGCTGCTGCTGCTGCTCTGCAATTCCTCCTGCATCTCCTCCCTGCCTCCTACTATCCCCCTCTCTTTCATGGCCCCCCACACTAAGGTCCCCCTCTAATTGTGCTGCACACTGCTGCTCTCCGTCTATGGCCCCGGCCTGTGGCAAAAACTGCTTAGCTTCCTGCTGCTGCTGCTGCTGCTGTTGCTCCAAAATTTGACCATCCATACACAGGTCCTCTTCCTGGACACCCTCATTAATTTGCTGGTCACTGTCTGCTCCCTCTTCTGTCCTCTCTCCCACCCCAGCCTCTCTGCCCCCTACTCCACCTCCCGCCTTTTCTCCACCAGCCCCTGCTGATCCTTCAGACCCTCCACCAACCCCCACACTTTCCCCAGGACCCCCCACCTCTGAGCTGTCAGCTCCTGTCGCACTGCAGCTTCCCCCCAGCATCACTGCTTGCACAGCTGCCACAAGCTGCTGGCCCACCTGCGGAAGGAGGCCACCCAAGAGGGGCGACAGCGGGGCACACAGAGGCCCAGATGGTTGTGGTTTGTCAGACTGGCTCTGGTGGCTGTGGCCTACCAGTCCTAGTTTGCCAGTCCTGGTATCCTTGGCTGGCCCTGGTGATTGTCGCCTCTCACACACAGGCCCAGATGGCTGTGCTCTGCCAGTTGTCGCTACTCCCTCTCTAGCCTCTGACGGCCCCAGCACCTCATCCGTGGGCCCTGACTCACCTTGCAGCACACCACAAGCCCCCCCTGCTGCATGTCCTTCCTGCCCTTCCTCCCCTGCACCTTCCTCCTTTGCATCTGATTCCCTTCCCATGACCACTTCCTTCGCTGCCTCAGAGCCCTCTGAGAGGCCCAAATGCCCTGCCCGCCCTGACTCAATATCCAGTGCACCATGAGCCCCCTCTGCTGCATCACCTTCCTCTCCTGCGCCTGGCCTGCCTCCCAGGACCGATGGAACCTCCGCCACCTCAGAACTATCTGAGGGGGCTGTGGGTGAAGCCGCCCAGGCAGCAGCTGCCTCCAGCAGGTGCTGTGCGCAGGCAGGGGTCATGTCCACCAAGCTGGGTCCAAATTCTGCTGCAGCACCAGGCAGCATCAGGGCGTTGCCAAGGTGGTGGTGGTGGGGGCCCTGAAGGAGTGGCGATTAGGGAAAGCAGGGATTGCATGCAAGAGGCTGCAACGTTGCTTGGAGCGTCTGTGACTGGGGGTTGCCTTCATTGGAGAGCTCCCCTATCCCTACATCTGGTGGCACAGCAGGAGAAAGCCATCAAACTGGTGTTTAAGACAGGCTGCTGATGGCTGCGAAGAGATGGAAAAGATACGGACTTCAATCTCCCATACAGAAAGCAGTCACATGCATCCAGCAAATACATACATGCAAGCATGCATGCACGCACACACACACACAGCGATGACATGCACACATGTACAAACAATCAATCACTCACCGCACCAGGTCCTCCACGGGGAGATACAAACAGCACTGCCGCATGTAGGGTTGGCTGCACAACCCATGACAGCTGGAGTAAGATGGCATTTGCGGGCAGGCCGTGCTGCAAGTGTCATCAGATTTGGTCAAAGAAGTGAATTTCTTAATTTTTTTCCGAATGCAATCAAGTAGGGCTTGGAAGCTGGTGCATGCAAGAAGCACAATTAAGAGTGGAACCTTTCAAATTTGCACTTTTCAGTTCTAAATGAGCATCTCATGTCAGCTAAAGCTCAAACAATAGCTCAGCTGTTTTGGAGGATGAGCAGTCCTGCAAGTTGCACAAGCATGCCCCTTGCTTGCCCATGCAAATACAAATAGAAAGCACAATGGAAGCAATGGAGGACACTATACAAGTGATGCTTGGTGGGTGTGAAGGAATGGTCTGCAGGCAGCAAACAGCGCTCGTATGCACGTGCACATGCATTCAACAAACAAGCACAAACAAAGACATAACACAAAAGCGTATCATGCGCTCATGCAAAACAAATTAACAAAAAAGGACAGCGCATGTTCAGGCTGAGACCAAACAGAAGCACACAGAGGCACAGCACATGCCCAGGAAGAGACGACACACACACAAAAGCTAAAGCGTTCTGTTACAAACTCCTGTAACGTCAGTGCAGCCCGACTGCATTGACTGCTTGCAGGCAATGAATCCACAGAAAAGTAGAAATCGGATTTCCTTAGTACACCTGCCTCAATGTCATACACTGTGATGGACCTCAGGCCGCTGCAGTACAGCTGGTCCGTGCGGGGGTGTACATCCACTAAGCACAAAATCTGTGAAAGCACCTGGCTCTTGTCCAAGCCTGTGTGTGTGTGAGTGTGTGTGTGTGTATGTGTGTTTGTGTACGTGTGTGTGTGTGTGTGTGTGTGTGTGTGTGTGTGTACGTGTGCGCCCAAAGGTAAAAGACAACTGCCTGGGAAGAGAGCTAGAGGGAGCAAATGAACAAGTTCCCAGGGTTTGCCTGGCAGCCTTGAGGAAGGAAGAATGCAAGAATGATATGCAGTGCATGTCAGCAGCTATGCAAATGCTACGTGCATGTGCACAAAAGTTCTCCAGGTAGCAATGCCCGTTTTCAAAGGATACACCCGTGAAAGAGCAGACAGGCTTCAACTCTGATTTGCAGGAAGTTCAAACAAGAGCAGCAGCTCCACAATGCACCCGAGCTCCTTTGCGCTATATAAGGCATTCAACATTTCAGATACTCAGATACTCATGTCCAATGAGGGTCGCACCTGTCTGGACAGCTAAGGACAGCTGCTCGATCTTGAGGGAGCTGTCTGCCGCAGGTCTTGACCCCATGTGCTTTGTGACCTGCAAGGAGAGATCCCTGCATGCTTGAGCAGGAGAGCATAACACATCTCCTTTCACATCACACCTACTCCTGCACCGCTCCAACCCCTTCACCAGCAGCTCTTCCACACCACTTCTGGTACCACCATAACACGTCTTCCTTTATGCTATTTTCACTTTTAAACCTGGAGCAGCATTGTGCAGCTAGGAGTATCCAGTAAGCGTGGCTGTGATGCTCTTGAGCTGCTCCTATCTGCCAGTGCATGCATCTCTTTGCTTCAGCATACCTGCCCACGTATACAGGGGCAACAGCATTGCCCTTTGCACCCTTTCCTTCCCTTTCCTGGCTGTCTTATGCACACATCCCATAGACAAAACTAAGCTTTGATCACGCCAAGCACCGAGACAAAAATTCACAACAAAAGCATACACCTCACAGCCTCAGCTGAGCCTCAATCACGCTTTCCCCACGACAATGCATCCACAACAAACAGCTGGGAAAGTTGCTTGGGGCTTACAAAGGTCATGCATGCATGCCAGTTCATAAAAGTGCATGACAGCACATGACGGACAGCATGACAGACAGCATGACAAACAGCATACGTGACAGCACATGATGGACAGCACACGTGACAGCACATGACAGACCAGCGCTGCTTCTGCAGCATCAATGTGCAGCAGCATAAGCTGGAGTCAGAAAAGCTGCTTGGGGCCCACACAGATCAGACCTCAATGGAGGTACCTGGGTGCATGCGACGCAGCGCCGCCTTTGGATCAGCACTGCATCTGCAGCATCAAATTGCAGCAGCGGGAACGCCTGCTGCAGCTTGGACAAGGCTGCAGCCTGCAGGCCAACAAACGCACCAGGGATGCATAATGAGCGAAAACAGAGGGCGCTACATCCACAGAATCTGGGTACAACAGGAAGAACGTCTGCTGCAGCCGGGACAAAGCTGGAGCCTGCTAGCCATCCAATGCGCCAGGTATGCAAAAAGAGCGCAATACAAAGACAACGCAATAAGATGGGAACTCTTGTCTAATCCTCATGATCATTGCGCGCCTGGGAGGCCTAGCAGGATGGAGCACAGAGGAAATGCCTTGCCCAGGGAAAAAAATGGGACAAAGAACTTTTTCCTGGTTAAGGTATTCAAGCAGGGAAACCCAAAGTCCAGCAAGGCACAACCAATGTCAAAGCACAAGTGCTCCTTCCATGCCCTCCAAAGTGCAATTTCCTCGCCCTTTCCAGCAAAAAGCTTAAGCTGTTGAAACTTATGTCAACACACCAGGAGGCAAACGTCCATTGCCCATGCACTCGCTCTTGCCTTGCCAGATAGGCTAGAAATGCTCTTCCTTACAGCCACTTTCGACTGCATGGTCACGTACAGAAGACCTCCTCTCAGCTTTGCAGCTTGAGCTGTTTGCAACAGTGAAATGATGAAGGCACTCCGAAAACCTTGCTGACTTGCTTCTACAAAACGTACGGCTTCTCCCTTGAAACTGACCTGTGTAACTGGGTCTGGAGGCTCACAGAATCTGGCACATTTGGGCTCAAGTTGGCTCTCTGAAATAGCCTCCATGTATGCTTTCTTCTCTGCTGCTGCAGCCTCCTGCCCAAATGAAAATTGCCGAAGACGGGTGCACTTTAATAACATTGTGCCATGCAAAATGAATTTGATAGGCAGTGCAGCTGTCTGTCTGTGTGCATAAAGGAGGCATAATAGACACCCACGATTGGGAGGTAAAAAGGTTTCCCAGCTTGCATGCGTTCTGGTATTGTAGGGTATAGGATTTACCACACAAAACAGCTTGAACCTCTTGGCATTATGGCCATCAGGAACAAGGTTTGCACCTGCCTGATGGAACACATGCAATGATAATAGGTTACATGTAATTGACGTTGCTCTTTGATGGAATGCACTTTTGCTTGTGCTTGAAACCATGAAACTGGAAGGAGGTCTGCTGCTCTCCCACTCTGTACCCATGCATGTAACAAATGCTCAGCAAAGAGACCTCATTCCACCAGTGGATACCTGCACCTCATCCCTCCCTCTCTACATCCATGAAGCAAAACAAAAACCTTCAGCTTCAAAGAACGCTGTATCCCTCCTGTGGATACCTGGCCAACCGGGGGCTGGGGAGGAAGCAGGTGTCCCTCTGTGGAAAAGATGAAGTAATCCAGCAAGGCTTCACTGCCCTCAACAAAGGTGAGATAAAGGTACTTGACCGTCTCTGACAAAAAGTAGCTCTCCTGGATGTCACTGTGGTCACCTGTGTGTGTGTGTGTGTGTGTGTGTGTGTGTGTGTGTGTGTGTGTGTGTGTGTGTGCGTGTGTGCGCGCGCGCGTGTGTGTAGAAGGTTGAGAGATGCCATTGTGAGATAGAGGACCCCATCGTGTGAGCACAGAAGGGACACAATTAATATCATGGCTATCTGTGTTTGCAAAGAAGGGGGTGGTAGCTTTTGTGCACCATTATATGGACTCCTTGGGCACCTCTATACGCACATCACAATCAAAGCATAAGGAACAAAATTGTCCAATCGTGTGAGCGTAGCTCGCTTACATTGGGAATTTGCATAGGGATAAGCATTTGCAATCAGCATAGTAAGTGCGTTACCAAAATGCCTTTTGTGAGGAATGGAGTCCATAGGACAGAAATATCCTTCAATTGCCATTGATTCAGCTTTACCTCGATTGGGCCTGGGATGAGTCTATTGAGCCTCTACAAAATCGACCAACTCTTGGTTTAAGAACAGCAGAAGTGTCTGCCTCATGGGATCTACCGGTAGGGAAGTTGCTGTGGGCAAGGCTGTGCAGGGCAAGAGGAGGGGAGTCCGAGCCCGCAGGTGCATGGCAAACAACCTGTCAGACTCGCTCATTGTTTCCAGTTGGCTCCTAGCACAGTTCAGGCTGGGTCTGTGAACCTCTTTGGTGAGGCCCTAGCTAACGTGCTAGTCAGCGAGCCTTTCCATGATGCACGCAGCTGGACCTGGCTTGCAAGGCCTTTTCTTTTTTTTTCCATGTGGACAGGTAGAGAAGAGGTACAGAGGTTTTAGTTGTGATAATAATGTGAACTGCTGGCAAAGTCCCTTGAAAAAGCTCAACAGGGAACACAGCTTATAGGCTGGAATTCATGTCCAAGCTGCACACAAGAGCACACCTTGCCTCGCCAAAATTGTCCACAACCGCATGCTCTCCCGTGCACAAATGTTTGTGTAAATGTATCACCAGCCAAGAAAAAGAGAAAAAACAACATAGGCAGTGATAACACTCCTTACATCAATTAAGGATAAGGAGACATATCGACTCTATGAGCTGTGCGTCTCCCTCACCAGCCTGGCATCATATATAAACAAATCAAATCAAATAGCTTTAAGGCTGGCCTTGAAGCTGTCAGTGTACCTTGAAGTTGCCCGGGTATCAAGCTTGAGATACAGGAGCCTTCACTTATGAGTGCTTGAACCTTCTGCTGCATTTTACACCTGGTAGGCTTGCATCAATAGAGGTCATCAAGTTGAAAGTTGGCTTCATTCCATTCCAGGGTACTACAATGCAGGATGTGAATTCTGCTCTGGTACTTCATTTGCCTAATGGGAGAGATCACTGGGCATACCTGTGGTGACATTGTTAATGGAAGCAAACCCACACTCAACACGGTTGTGCGTGTTGAGAATTCGCTGGATACGTCTGGCCACGTCAAGGTACTGCATGCAAAGGGTAAAAAGTTGATTTCAAAGTTGAGCATTTCAAGCAAACGGTTCTCGCTCGTGGAGGTAGATACGTGGCCACACAATAATTCTGCTTGCATATAATAATAAATGGACATTGTAGCAGTGGAGCAGGATTATGCCCCAGCAGAGGAACGTAAAAAGGGACTGCATTGTAGATCTTGAGGAGCAAAATTCGGCAATGCCATGCTCCTCGAGCCTCCTCAATGAGCCTGAGCAAGTATGAACAAGGAGAGCATTGCATTCTAGTTTAGAATGTATAAACAAAAAAATCTGGTCAGAAGCAATTAGAGAGCCAGCTCTTTGTCAGAAGCCGCCTTAATGGCTTGAGTGGGTATCAGAAAGGTTACCATGAAGGGATAAGGGACTCAAGTGGCAACCTCAAACTACTCTGACGTCAATGCACCTACCACAAATAAGGATATTTCCTGCTTCCATTACTTCTGCTTTAGTCTCAGCAACTATGCAAACCATACCTTCGGGTCTTGCGTCAGGGCGTGCAGGATGTAATTAGACTCAATTGACTCAGGCCGCAGTTGGTACCTGTCGTGATGAGTAAAGCATGCATTTGTACTTCAAAAGAGGTGCTTATGTCAGGAACTCAAAACCCGATGTCAGCTGGGAAAAGGGAAAGCATTTGCAGAGACGTAGCTTCAAGGTTGCATAAAGCAACTCATCAGGTTGCATCAGGTGACATCACACCTCACAAATAGCTTAAAAAGCTGCTGGGCCTTAGGGAGCAAGCAGGGTCCAAAACGGATTCATAAGCTGTTGGGTCTTCAAGGAGCAAGAAGTTTCACATGAAGTGCCGGGTTGTCATCAAGGAGCAGGCTTGGGAACCAGAATGTGCGCATGAACATTGTAAAGCATGCGTACACACACCGCCAAGCAGATGCTCACATGTACATATTACATTACATAAGAGGGCGTGCAAAATGTAGAGCGTATCATGGAAACAACATGTACGGCATAACATGGCATGCAATACAACACGTATGGCACACCAGGACATGTAACACTTTGAGCATGGTATAATGCATAATGTGACACACATCACTTCATGCATGGCACAACATGACATATAACACTTAAAGCATGGTATAACATGACATGCAATAAAACACGCATGGCACACCAGGACATCCATTACAGCAAGCACAACATGATGCATAACAAATAAAGCACTGCATAACATGACATGCAATACAACACGCATGGCACACCAGGACATGTAACACTTTGAGCATGGCATAATGCATAATGTGACACACAACACTTCATGCATGACACATGACATGCAACACAACACCCATGGTACAACACACAACACATGTATGGCACAACATAACATCCATTACAGCAAGCCTTACACATGTACTTCAGCTGTGGGATGAGCATGCAAAAGTGTAAGTCGCAATAACAACCGCAAGCGCAAACCTCAGGTCATGCAGGTTCACTTTCTAATTGTGCGCACTACAAACCACTTGTGCAAATCTATCTGCATCTGATGCAGATCTGTTTGCTGCATTTCTGCGCCACAGTGAACACCACGGATGCGCACCCAGGATCATGAGGATCTATCTGCTCAAGTTCGAGTCCAAACAGCTCTGGAAGCCAACCAAACTCTCGCCAAGCACTTAAGAAGCCTTCATGCAGCTGTACAGCCTCCTTCTCTAGGCCTGAGAGCAATTCGTGCAAGCACGTGCACATTGTACAGATGCGATGCTTGTTATCAGCAGGTTTGGAGCCTCCCTCTGCAGGCCTGAGGGCTGGCAGCATGCACAGACAAGCACGTGCACATTGTACAGATGCGATGCTTGTTATCAGCGGGTTTGGAGCCTCCCTCTGCAGGCCTGAGGGCTGGCAGCATGCACAGACAAGCACGTGCACATTGTACAGATGCGATGCTTGTTATCAGCGGGTTTGGAGCCTCCCTCTGCAGGACTGAGGGCTGGCAGCATGCACAGACATGCTAGCGATTCCTGTGGTTCTTCATGCTTGGCCAAACACGTCTCATTCCTGCAAGCTGTCAACAATCTTATTGGAGAGAGCACATTCATGGACGATGAGACTTTAAAACACCCCTGATTATACAGGTACTCAACATGCAATCTATGTTGCCTATGATTGGGTCTCCTCTAAGACTAGAGCCTGAAAGGCAGACACCTAGTGTACTCTTTGACGAATCAAAAGTGGTGAGATTGGCATTTGGCAGCTTTTACCATAGTGTTCCTGTTTTGGGATTATACCACCGTCTTAAACCGAGGGTACCAATGGCTTGCGCCCACTCACCCACAAGCGCTTGCATTGCAGGCCAGAATGCTGCAAGGCTGCTCACAAAGGTGCGCGACAAGCGGCCCGAGTCCATGTGCGCACTGACTAGGAAGGCATTGCCAGGCAGGTAAGGAGGGGGCTGCTGGCAGGTTTGCATGCAAGAGTACAGGTTGTGTTAGAACAGGTGGCCTGCTGGAGGTCCCTGCACTTGTACATGTGCACAGAGCTAAAGAAAGATCTAAATTTACATGATTGCCCAACAATAGCGACCACAGTGCACACCAATCATGTTAGGGACCACTTGTAGAAATAGCTGCATATGCCATGGCTTGTGGAAGCACAGAATGCGTTTGCACATACAAAGACGCTTAAAGATGGCGTAAAAAGTGCACGTACCTGCAATTGTTGCATGACGCTCCCATACAATTCAATGAACATCTGCAGATGTTCCCAGTTCCCAAACGTCAAATAGCTCTGCATAGAAAAGAGATGAAGAGTGCCAGCCAGATTAATGATGACTTGCTGCATTCAAGGGAACAAGGGATCAACGAGCAGACAGATCCTGCTGCTTTAGAGAAAAAGCAAGCAAGATACAGATGTGTGTATTCAGTGAAAGCAGGAGCAGACAGAAGCCTAATTTTTTGTGTGTGGAAATCATGCCTGATTCAAACAAAATCGAATGCAAACAGGGACGGCAAAGATGTCTGAACATCGTGCAGGCTATCACCTTACCATTTCAAACACAGGCTTTTGTCAAACAGTATACTTAACAATGCAAGTTTTGCATCCACAGCATGGGCCTTAAAAAAACACCATCTCTACATGTGCCCCCGGCCTAGCAAATATTTCTCTCCAGCAGGCAACCTTTGCCTGGCATATTGGTTACCTTATTTTCATCATGCTGCCATAACAACAGGAGCATACTTTGAACGGGCGCTCGCTGCAAGTGCCCATGCCTGGCCCTGTTGTTGACCTTCATAACTTACACTTTGAGCGGGTAGTAGTCGAGTAAGCACCTACCTTGAGCAGGTATTCATAATAGCTGTCCACACCTGGCCCCGTTGTTGCCTCTCGTGAAAGCACCTACCTTGAGCAGGTATTCATAATAGCTGTCCACACCTGGCCCCGTTGTTGCCTCTCGTGAAAGCACCTACGTTGAGCAGGTATTCATAATAGCTGTCCACACCTGGCCCCGTTGTTGCCTCTCGTGAAAGCACCTACCTTGAGCAGGCATTCATAATAGCTGTCCACACCTGGCCCCGTTGTTGCCTCTCGTGAAAGCACCTACCTTGAGCAGGTATTCATAATAGCTGTCCACACCTGGCCCCGTTGTTGCCTCTCGTGAAAGCACCTACCTTGAGCAGATATTCATAATAGCTGTCCACACCTGGCCCCGTTGTTGCCTCTCGTGAAAGCACCTACCTTGAGCAGGTATTTATAATAGCTGTCCACACCTGGCCCCGTTGTTGCCTCTCGTGAAAGCACCTACCTTGAGCAGGTATTCATAATAGCTGTCCACACCTGGCCCCGTTGTTGCCTCTCGTGACACCCAAGCGCTGCTGTCCACATTGATGGACCCGCCCACAAGACCCAGGCTTGACCGGCGGTTGAACATGGCCTGCGTTTGGATGCGTGCATTTGTGGGAAACCACTTGTTGTTGTGGACTGCTTGCAGCTGTGTGCATGTGTGTACTGACACTCTTGGGTACGGAATGCTTGCATTGGCTCCTGTTCTCAGGCTTGAATAGATGTAAGTGTGTGTGTGTGTGCAATGCGTGCATTACCCCTAGTGCACATGACCTGCAACACAAATGCAAAATAACGCACACATGTTTTGATTGCTTGCACTTATCTTGCTGATAAAGTTTGTGGAAGCGCATAAGCGTGCGGATTCCTGGCACTTCATCGTTTACATACATATGTTGTATACATCACACTGGGTTCATCCACCTTGCCATTTTTCTGAACGGCACAAGCACACACACAACACACACACATGCACACACACAGGCACAAGCTGAGCTGTTCCAACTAGCCTGCCTCAAAGCTTGCCTACAGGCACTCATGCTGCTACCAAAAATGTAACAATTCTAGCCATTTGTGCAGCCTGCATGCATTTGCACCCCAATGGCGTGTTGTCCCCTGGACTCAAGCACCATGCAACTTTACCTGTTAGAGAAGCACTCCTCCCCGTATGTGATACTTGAGCCAAAACACATTTTTTTCCTTTTGAACAATACCTTTCCTTCATGTGATGCCTGAGCCGCAATAGCGTGTGGGCACAATGTCCTGCATCCGTCATCAGCCTCACCTCAGCAGCATGCTCAAACGCATCCCCTGATGCATGATGCTTTGCTGATATTTGAAGCAAGCAGCCTCACCTCGGCAGCTTCTCCTCAACAGCACGCTCAGCAAAGCAGAGGTCGGGTGCAACTGTCAGCAGCCTCTTGCAGCCTCACCTCAGCAGCATGCTCAGCCAGTTCAGCCCATTGGGGGTCGCCAGTAAGAACAGACAGGTGTCCAAACTCAAGGAGCAGCGTGCCCGCGCAAGCAGTGCAGGTGGTGTTGCTGTTTTTGTCGAGCGTGGCTAGCTTACCCTGCGGTCAAGGGCAGGCCCAGCATATGCTTGTTCCAGAGGACACATCTTCTTGAAAAGGACTCCAAGAATAAAAGGGCTTGTTTCATAACAAACATGTTCTTCATGAGGCCTCTCAAAACAGAACAACAACAAAATTAGCAAATGTGCCTGTCCCAGAAAACATGTACTTGATGAGAACTGCAAAGACAAAAAACGCTGTCCCAGAATGCCCATGTTCTTCATGAGACCCTCCAAAAGAGAATGTGTTGGTCCCAGAAACTGTGCACTTGATGAGGTTCCCAAAAACAAAGTGCCAGGGGGGGAGCCAATATGCAGGGGCGATAATGCGCAGATGCAAATATTTGGGTGCCACAGAAAGTTGCTTTCCTGAACTTGTAAATGGCATTGCCTGATAACCAAGGATTGAAATCTGTTAGGATCATCCTGCACCCCCCCCCGATGTCAGAAAAGCTGATCACGGCGTGCCCGTTGCAAGGCTTGACAAGTCTTGTAAATAAACGCACGGAGGCATTGCCCTGCTACTGTTCCTTGAATCCTTTCATGGCCATTTGCATCTAGACTGCCTTTCATCAAAAGATGCTTATCATTATTCAATAAGTGTCATCGTGCATCTGGTGATGATTGCACATATAGCACAAGTTGACCAAGAGAGTGCATTCAAGAGCCTGCGCGCACCTTCCTCAGATTCACAAACAGATAGGGAAGCCCAGTTGGGGAGTCAAATGCAGGTCTTAGCCTCTGAGCGATGTCAATGGCTTTGTCCAGGAGGATGCCATTGTACGTAGGGAAAGCCTTCATAAATAGGAAAGGATTCCACACAGACTTTTGGGTGGACATGCAACCTAAAGCAGCTTCAAGGGTCATGTACACAAGAAAGATTGCAGGGCACATTAAGTGCAGGGACTTCTTCACACACCAACGCAGGGCCTGGTGCCACCCTACTGTTTGGCAATCAATCATAAGGTAGTTGTCCAACTCTAGGACGACTCCTCGTCATTTTAAAGCAAAGCCGACAGAGCGCGTTCAAGCAGGGCATCTCGTCAAAGCATGCAAAGATTCAGTAGCAATGCTTGTTGACACCTCTCAGGTATTTTGCAGCTTGAAATTGAGAACTATGAGCTGCAAAACACCTGAAGGGTTTACAACAATTGCTTGCAGCTTCATCTTGCACACATTGAATCAGTTTGGACTCCTTTGCGCTGAAGCACTGATCCAATGGTCATGAGATGCTCCTTGTAGTCCAGCACCATGTGAGCGATGCAGTCACCAAACAACCTGCTTCTCTTCTTCATCAATGCAGTCAAAGGACATTCAAAAATAGATGTCAGCTTGCTCACCAGGAGCACAAAATTAAAGAGTGAATACGCAAAAAAATGTGGCTTGCTCTTTCAAATAGGTACACACCTTTCAGATAGGTAGAAGATGGCACTTACACCTCCAACATAACCAGAAATTTGCCATGCACAGCAGGCACCTTATTCCACTTAATCAATGGACAAGATCTTGCACTGGCAGGCTTGCAGGAAACTGTTTCCTTCCTTTTGTACTTGTAACTTTTATATGGGAAAATTCCATACATGGAGTGCATGGAGAGGATTGAAAGGAAGCTGCATTGATTACGCTCACACTTTTCAGGCAGCGTTTCTGCATTTGTAATTGCAGTACCTGCTGAGCACACCACCATGTTGCCTGCACATCCGTGCGGCTAGGCTCCAAGGCAATTTCACTTAGTTCCTCCCTAATTTGCCTCCAGGTTTCCAAACTTGAAAACCTTTTCTCACCTCTGGAGATTGAAATTTTTGGCTTGCGGTGTATCATTTTGGCTGAGGCACTTTTATCTCTGGAGCCTGTAACATGCTCACCTCTGGAGATTGAAACTTTTGGCTTGCGGTCTATCATTTTGGCTGAGGCACTTTTATCTCTGGAGCCTGTAACCTGCTCACCTCTGGAGATCGCTCGAGCAAAAGGTGGCCAGAGAGTAGGCCACCCAACACCCGAATGACCACCTCAAAGACATGCACCTGCCAGTGAGCATTGTGGCAGAGCCATGCTCTCAACGTGTGTCTGTAGAACATGCAGCAAGAAGCCAGACGTGTGGTGGAAGTGCTTTTTACAGGCAAAAAGATGTGTAAAACATGTGTCTACGGAGAAGTAATAAGCAGCCAGATCTGTGCTATGAAAGTGCAAGCCCTAAACTGATTCCTTTTGGACCGTTAACTTGCTAGCTTGACTGTGTGTGTATGTGGGTGTTGGGATGTATTATCTGGGTGAGGACATACACAGACGAAACAAAGGATCCGCCACAGAATTAGGTATGTGCCCACTCAACTTCTTGCCTTCTTCTCAAAGCCAAGCCTTGCAGGGCTTCAAATATGGTGGACAGATAACAAACTAAGGGTGTTACATAAAAGAAGGCCATTCCCCAAATCCTCTGGACAATGCCATTGTTCGTCCACAGAAAGCCCTATGGACTCAGGAAAACAAACATTGGGATTCAGTGAAACAAGAAATATGACCATTGACCATCGACCATTGACCAGACATGCAGCAGCCAGATAGATGCATTTGTCAGTTACAACCCTTGACCGTAGGCCAGGCAAGCATGCAATGATTGCCCTCAGCAATCCCCATTGTTTCAGGCAATGTTCCAGCCAAAGTTCCAAACACTGGTCCAGACAAGTACAAGACCAATGTCCTCGGCGTTCACCTATTGTTCCAAAACAGCAAGTGTTGCTTATACAAGTGCCAATACTTGCATTTACATAATCGTAAGAATAGATGCAACTACAGGAGCGAAAGATATTGCAACTCAAACGACTCAGACAATGCTCTGTTGCTGGAAGCTGACACAGCCTCTCAAGCTTGGCACACTTGTTACATTATTGGGCTCTCTGAGGTTTGAAGTGTTCCCCTCCTCTTAAATGTGATATATCTTCATTTGATAGAAGCTTTGACAGCCTCCCAAACTTGGAAATTCTTCTGCAGTTTATGCGGCATCGGAGTTGGAGCTGGAACTTGCAGAACAAGGGATTCTTGAGCGTTGCACACCCTACAGGCGTGAAGCTCCTTGAATACAACCAGGTAAAAGCAAGGCAAATAACCGCATGCAAGTTAACACATTACCTTTGTATCAAGGTCAAAGTGCACATGCTGCTCAATTTTTTTGAGGGCATCCTCCATGTCCTCTTTGCGGTTCATCAGCTGCAGAGATAGAGACAGCACAGATTTTCATAGCTCCTCTTTCTTGCTTAGCACAAGGCTCCTAGACAATGCTTCAGCTCAACTGCGCGCTTCAGGCATGGTTTTAAGCACCACAAAGCATTAAAGGCTCATGATAAAAACACAAAATCACATGTAATTCACTGTGATGAATATGTACACTGCTGGTACATACAAGTGCAAAAAAATGCTTTGCAATAGCATGTGCTTTGCAACAACAAAGGAGCCTTGCAAAAATAGATGCCTCACACGCACACACACACACACACAGATGCTTTTAAAGTGCACATTCCTACCAGGAATGTGTCCAAAGCGTCCAGCAGCGTGATGCTGATCCCGCCCTGCCAATCTTGCCCCTTGCAGCTCAAGGGCAGTAAGTTATCCTGCAAGGCAATAGACCAGCCACAAGCCAATCAGCCAAACGACCTGGCTGGAGGTCACACCCCATAGTCACTACTAACTGCAAGGCAAGGGGCACCAGGAATACACTGCATTGAGTGTCCTGAGAGAAGTTGTGAAGCAGAAGCCCAGGGACATTGCATTGAGCATGGACCTGGAATACACAGACAAAAAGCAATCAACCCTGTTGTTTCCACCTTACATGATATACATCCTGCAAACAATGTTTTTGAGGGGTGCGGGATGACTGCAGACACTCAAAGGATCATTGTTTTTGAGCACGCAGAAGAGTGCGTGATGGTGGAAATAAAATTTCTGAGGACTTCCTGCTGCGAGCAAAACTGAAGGGCACAAAGCACCGGAGGGGCGTCACCAGCTGGGAATGTGAATCCCTCTAACCCACTCCCAGGAAAAGCAGTAGCAAAAGACAGAGGCCAGCCGGTCCAAGCTGCTGATTGAGCAGCAGCGCGCAGGTGCGGAGCACAGATGCAGCTTTTCTTGACGAGTGTAGAAAACTTGTGTGCAGGTTGTCAAATGGAGGAGCAGTGTGTGCAGCCGGACCTCAGGCATTTTAGAAAAACAAAATGTTTCCTTTGAAGTGCATTAATGTGCAAGGAGCAGTATGTGCAGCTGGATTCTGTGCGCTTTTCAACAGTACCTAGCTTCTGAAGAGTATGAGATTATTTGTCTTGCACACCTCCACATGCAGAGCAGTGCAGCTACCCTGCTGCTACACTGCCTCAGCTACATTGCTGCGTGCAGCTTGTACATGCAATTGCACTTCACAAATCATAAATTTCAAGGCAAGTAAAGATGACCATCCCTGCAGGTGCGCAGGGAACCAAAAAATAAATACTGAGGGGGGTGCGGGATTAAGGCAGGAATTACAAAAAAATATACCGGTATTTATAGGGGCGCGGAATGATTACATTTACGCACGATATTTCACAAATCAATTTGCGCTGTCTCATGCAGGACGTCGGCGCAACAACCAGCTCAGCATTAAATTGTGGCACAACAATCAGCTCAGCGCTCAGTCTTGGTGGCAAGCCTGTAGCTCACCATCTAGGATTTCTCTGCGTCATTGAATTGGGCAAATGATTAATTCATCTGCTTGCAGTACACTTCCAGCACGTCCAAAAAGTTTCTCAACATCGTCACAGGTGAGACAATGCCCCATTAGTGTCCCAATGATGACCAATTTTAAACACTGAGCACCATCAAATCCGGTGCAACAGGTGGACTGCTTGACCTAAATCCCCTGGTACTTGAGTCAAATCTTTTGACCTTGCTATGACTACAGGGCCGTACAACATCCAGAAAGGCTGTTTGGAGCGAGATGGTAACTACCTACATAACTCAACAATACCATAGCGACACTGGGAATCTAGCAAACTAAATAATTCTTTGTGTCCCTTGCAAAATGAGGTGTCTTTTAAAATTACTTTTTTCAAGGCCCCGTAAAAGGTTTAGGTTTATATTGAGCAATCCATCAGGTCCCAATATGCAGCCCCAGGGCTGCTGTGGGGCGGAGAACCCTCCCTAACAGCCCGTGGGGCTCAAGAGGAGGGCGGTGGCCGGGCGCCCAGGGAGCTCAGCACTCAGAGCTTACAAGAAGCAGGCGCCTGTGCATCCTGACTGGGGTGATACGGGTGCAGCCTCTCCCCATCAAGCTTCCAGGCAGGGAGGTGCTGTGCTTGCATGACTTGTAGCGGGCATCGACAGCAGAGTAGAACAGACAGCAGCGGGTGTGGCTGAAACTGGTGGACAGGCAAAGGGTGGAAGCCTACCTGCAAGCACCATTTTCTTCTCACTAGAGATGGACAGATGAACGAAGGATGAGTAGAGACCGAGAGCCAGTTATTAAGAGGCGTGAAACACAATAATTTGCAAAGTTTGAGTTGTTTAGGCGTAGTTCGTACACCCTGAGTACTTGCAAATTGAATAATGAATTATTTTGGTACCTTGTAATTAATTAGAGTCATGGTACATAAGTGACGCTGCGGTATGCAATATATGCAGCTACACTTCTAACCTCCTAATATTTATGTCATACCAAACAAGAAGCAGAGTCACCGTGCATGATGCCCATTTCAATGCCTAAAAATTGAGCAGTCGTGAAGAGGCTCCCTAACAATTCCAGATAGCCTTAGAAAGCACCCTGGATTCAGCCCAATTTTTAGGATACCGGTTTTGGATAACGGTTTTTAGGATACCGGTAATATGTATGCTGCATACAGGATGCATTTATAAGTCTCTGAGGAGACAAGTGAGCTGATGGCAGGACCAATAGTTGTTTCTAAAGGTTTAAACCTCAATGAGCAACAATATTGAAATTGATACTCGTCTGGACATGCATTGGACATGCATCCATCTTCCCATCTACCCATCCACACATACATTTACACGTAACTTCATACATACATACAAACATGCATGCATACATACATACATACATACATACATACATACATACATACATACATACAAAGCAGGCCGAAGCTTGCCAGCCCAGTTGATTCCTCCAGTCAGTAGACACGTGGTACAGAAGATTCTGCAGCTTGGAGTCTCAGCAAAATCAGAAGTAGCAACATACCCGGGGAAAAGCCAGGCGGATGTAGTTCCTCCACCCGAAATCAAACATTTCCCACGCCTCATCTCTGCAGAGGTGCACACAAGTGAATGGTTGTTTCCAGTGACCTGCTCCTATTACTTCATGCTATCAACGTGACAGGCAGTGGCGAGAGAAGGTCACCCCCATTGTAACCATTGTGGCGAGAGAAGACCTAGGCAAATGATTCTCTCTGCACCGCCAGCAAGTTCACACTGATGTGCGTCACACACACATGTACATACACACACAACAACAACAATCAAAGGAACTGCCTCGGTTTTACATGCACATCCAGTAAACCAACGCTATCCTTTTCCATCGCCTCGTGCTGTGCGTGCTGCCTGCAGCAGGAAAAAAACTGTGCAAAATGGCTTGTGCTTCCCTCTTGCCTATGTGGTCCATACTCACCTCAAGCCTTCCAATTGCTTGGGGCTGATCTCTGGCATCTCCGCAAGCCAAACATCCTTGAGCTGACGGGACACTGCTGGCTCGGGAGCGCATTTGTCACAATGAAATATCAATATCAAGAGCAATGCCAAACTCATGGCAGCAGTGTTGCTGCTTCATGCTGTGGCTCCACAATTGCTTACATCGAGGACGCGCATAGAGCCACTGTCAAACATTCACTACCTACATTACACCTTGCATTAACCAATCAAGAATACTTGTTGAAATGGTGATTGGTTAGCTCTTGGCCCTCTTTGTTAGCCATTCATCTGAAGTGAGACGGGAGACCTTGCGACTGACAAAGATTTCGTGCCAAAATTTTTTTATTTCATTAATATTACCTGATTTGACCTAAAGAAGTGGGTCTAAGGAAGCAGTTGTATTCTAGGTTTTCAAACAGCCGCCACAAAAACCTCCTTTTGTAAATATATAAATATAAACATTTTTATTGTCTTTTTAATTCTCTTAGTATAACTGACATGCAGCTGCTCCACAACGCGGGATTACGATCTGCTGCTCCTCGCCTCAGCACCTCCGAACAAGTTTGGACTCCCGCAAGGGTGCTTACGATTTGTTCCAGGAACAAGGTTATTGCAAGAGGTGTGTACCTATCTCTGGGTCACGATTATCGTGATGCAGCACATGAAAAAGCACACACATGCACACACATGCACACACACACACACACACACACACACACACACACACACACACGCACACGCACATGCACACACGCACACACACACTCACTCAGGCGAGCGCCGCTCTGCAAACCGCACCCTCAATTGGCCTGCCAACCAAGTAGCTGCTCAGGAAGATGAGCCCACGTCCGAGGATGAATCCGCCCTGAGCAGTGTCACGGACTCAAATGCAGTCCTCTCACCAGCACTGTCCTCCTTAAATCCTGCTTCCCAGCTGGTGGGTTTGGAACTTGGAACTTGGCCATAATTGAAAGCAATCCTGCCTGCAACCTGTCAAACACGAGCAAGCAATCGTTGAAACTGTTTTTGTATGAGTCAAGCATCTCAGCCTTCCCTACCCAACCCACCTCCCTGGCATCCACCCTGGTTAAGGAAACTCATATTGTTGTATCCACAAGAGCTCCTTTGTCCCTGCTGCCAACTCTGTGATAATAATGAACAACAACTCCAGGTACCATTGTGAATAACGGATTTCAGAGGCAGCCATGTCCACTGGGCATGGCTTTGAAAAGCTGGATAATGCGATAAAAAAATTCATATCACTTTAATTCAGTGGACAGCTTCCAGGTATCTTTGTTCCCTTTTTGGTGTGCGCATCCAGCTGATAGCCAGAAAGGTATCAGAGATACCTGGAAGCTACATACCCAGGTGGAGCAGCAGTCCATAACTAATAGTATAAGTTTTTTTTTACAGTATTTCAACTGCTTCAAAGCAGCCCTAATGCAATGATGCAAAACATGTACTTTATTTTATACCCTTCGTTCTTGCCGCTCCATTCTAGCAACTATGTAGCTAGCCTGCATGTAAGACCTTGGTCTGAACAACAAAACACAGAACACCATTTGCCAGCTGTGAAGGATTCTAAACAGGATGGGCATTGTTGGGTGAGTATGCTTTGTAGCGTTTTGTAATTGAGGGTTGCCCACCTCGCTCTCAAGACCGCCTATAAATTGGTATGGAATACAAATACGGAGGTGTGGCGAGATGGTCAAGCACCTGCAAGCCGTGTCTTCTGTAAACAGACTTTCCAGTATCTTGCTGTGCTTAACGTGTGTGAGCTTACCCTCTCAATCAGACTCGCGTCAGAAAAAAAACATACCCGTGACTGTGCCCACCCGCAGGTATGGGAGGCGGCTGAGCACTTGCAGGACACCCACATCTTCTCCGCCATCGACCGTCTCGTTGCGCACAACTTGCGCAAGGTGCAGGCAGCTTTCAGAGAGCACCGTGTGGGCCCTCAGCACTTCCAAGGCTCCACGGGGTATGGGCACGGGGACTGGGGGCGGGAGACGCTGGACAATGTGAGTGCTGAGGCGCTGCTTGTGCTACCCACACACACACACCTGCAGTTGCATGCAGCGTCATGTCTGAATGAAACTGGGGGCAGGAGACACTGAACGGTGCAGTGCTGCCTGTGCCACCCGCAGCAAGCTGCAGTTGCATACAGCATCATGTCGCGTGAACTATGTTTGAATCGCGCAGCTTTAGACGCGTGTGCTGGGGTGGCGGGTCCTGGAGGCCCCCTGCTGCATCCACAGTACTCATGATGCATGTAAAATGTATGTATGATGGATGAATGTACTGATGCATCCATGATTGTGCTCACAGCACTGCAGTTGCTACATCCTGCGAGGAATACCTTCCCGCAAATAGATTTAGCACAGCTGCAATGGTGCAGGTGTGGCTTGGTGAGGAGAGTACTTTTTGTGGCGCGGCATGCCAGACTTGTTCCTGGCATGCAGGCCGTGGGGTTACTTATGAGGAATATCTCGTTATAGGTAAAGAGGCAGAGCAAAGGCTTGCAAATTTGTTCTGCTACCTTTCATCCCAGCTAGCTTGCTAGTTAGGGATCCTTTCTGTAATGCATGGTGCAGGTGTGGCTTGGTGAGGAGAGTGCTTTTTGTGGCACAGCATGCCAGACTTGTTCCTGGCATGCAGGTTGTGCAGAAGTTTCCTGCCAATGAGCTTGTGTGGCAGCAACCGCAGCATCTGCAGCTCTCAGGACAAGACTCGATCTTGCGTGAGGCTGGTGATCAATCACCTGGCCAATCAGAGCATGTAGTGTCACTAGTGCATGTAGATGGGATGTGTAGATGGGACTTGCGTTCGCACATCCCTTGGGCATGTGGCAAACAGACAAGTGAACAGGAACTGCCACATGACTCATTGGTAATGAGCCATTTTTACATGAAGACCAGCTTCAACAGGCTCGTTTGAAAGGGCTCGCAAGGGACGCTCAGGCTATGTGGGCTGAAGCAACAAGGATTCACTCTTCACCACACACAAGCGCCAATCATACAAACAGTTGACACCGCCAGGGATTGACCGAGACTAAGCATACACACAAGCATGTGCAGCTTCCAGCCTCCCCGCTCAAGCTCATGGGTGGCATGCATGACTGCACAGCTGCTTGTCAACCACATGTGCAGGTGATGGCACAAATTATGGGTGCAGAGGCAGCCCTGGTGCGTATCCAGTTCATGAGCGGCACGCATGCCATCGCTGCTGGGCTCTATGCGGCATTGAGGCCGGGCGAGGAGATGCTGGCCGTGGCTGGACAGTAAGTGGCATCCAGCCTAGTCACAGAATGGGTGCCAATTTTTAGGACCATGTACAATGTGTAGATGGGAAGGAAGGGGAAGGGGGGTCGGGCCCAAAGTGCCAATCGCACACAGTGGCATTGCCACCCTTGCCTGTGCACCCTGCGCACGGTGTTGTGTTTGCACAAAAGCTTTCATGGGGATGCCGTTTGCTGCCCTGCCCGCAGCCCTTACGACACCATGGAGGAGGTGATTGGCACCCGGGGCACTCCAGGGAGGGGCAGCCTGATGGAGTGGGGGGTGAGCTACCGGGAGCTGGACCTGAAGGACGGCAAGATTGATTGGGAAGCGCTGCGCACAGCCATCATCCCAGGTAAGCACCCTGCCTCATCCCAGGTGGGCACTGCCATCATCCCATGTCAGCACCCTGCCTGCTGTGAACATCTTAGGTGGGCACCCTGCTGTCATTCCAACTGAGCACACTGCCTGCCCACAGCCCTGCTTTATGTTGTTTCTGCTAATGGCACTCATCATGCAGGCACAGCCAGGGTGGTGTTTCTGAGTGGCGGGTATGAGTGGTGGGCATTGGCTAATGATGACTGCACTCATTATGCAGGCAAGACCAGGGTGGCCCACATCCAGCGCTCTTGCGGCTACGCCCTGCGCAACACCCTCACCATTGCGGAGATCAAGCGTGCTATTGACATCATTCGGTCCCAGGTACGGCACAACTCTGTGGTCGCAGGTAATACTTGTCTTTAAGGGATTGCTCGCAGGCTGTGGAAGTAATCAGGCTGGCTCCACACAGGGACTGCTGCTTTACTATGCTCTCAAAGAACTTGGTCTGCACCTGCATGTGGATGTGGATGACAGGCCAGGACAGCTTATTGTCTGGCATTTTCTAGCTTTTATAAATTGGTTGAAAATTTTAACCACCTAAGTCCAACAGGCACTACTGGCAAGGACAAAAACAGGGAGCATAGAGTGGAACAGGTGGTGCAGATAAGAGATGAAGAGGCGCTATTAGTGTACCACAAGTGCGAGCATGGTGCTTGGTGCTTGTATACTTAGTTGACATTTTGAATAATCAAAAATGAAGGCTTCATCTCATGCAGGGGTGTACGAAACTTGTTTCCTTGCCCTTTACACAATTGCACAGAAAATCATCATTCGACCGCCCAGTTCTCCTGCCCCAAACTTGGCCCTAAATGCTGCTGCTCTTCTGTCTTAAGCCTGATGCTCCTGTGCTTTTTCTGCTGCCCTCCTGCCCCAAACCTGATGCTCCTGTGCTTTTGCTGCTGCCCTTCTGCCCTAAACCTGTGTCTCCTTTTCCTAATTGATTATTGACGGAGGGAAAGCATTCATCCTCTGCCTACGTGTCTTTTCTTTTCTTCTTGCCCTCCTGCCCCAAACCTGGTCCCTACAACTGCTGCCAACCTGCTGTACTGCTACTGACTTGGTGTGTGTGTGTTTCATGCCCCTACAGCTGCTGCCAACCTGCTGTACTGCTACTGACCTGCTGCTCGCCCCAGGCCCCTACTGCTGCTGCCCACTTGCTGCACTGCTGCCAACCTGCTGTGTGTTCCATGCCCCTTATGCCGCTGCCCGCTTGCTGTGCTGCTGCCAACCTCAGGATCCAACCGTGGTGGTCACAGTCGACAATTGCTATGGGGAGTTCACAGAGGAGCTTGAGCCCTGTGCTGTGGGCGCAGACCTGTGCATGGGGTCTCTCATCAAGAATCCAGGCAGGTTCCCGCACACATGTGCTTGCATATTCGTGCTTGAATTTATAAATGTGCATTGCGTCCATATTTCCTCTTGGGTATTCTTGGGGACCCCAGTATGATGCATGAAAAGAATGTCCTTTGATGTCCTGATGGGTATGATGCATGAAAAGAATGACCTTTGACATTCTGGTGGTGAGGAGTATGAATGCATGTTTTTGAAAAATTCCTCATACTGTACTGCTTTTGAATCATCCCGCAGGAATAATAATATTTTGGGGGATTGTGGGAAAACTGCAGGACAGCTTGAAATGAGTATTCCAGGGGCTACGGCAAAGTTTGGGAAAGCTAAAACAAATGTTTTAGAGAATTTTAAGGGGGTTACGGACCCTGTGGGAATGTGCAGGATTGCAACTAAAATTATTGAGAGGGGTTCGAGATCGCAGGATGGCAAAATAACTTTTTTATTATTTTAGGGGTTGCGAGTTGATCACCTGGTACGGGGTATGCAAAAAGGCCCTTTGTCAAAATGCGTGATAGCCAGGCGACTCTGCTTCTCTGAGAAGAACCAAGGATGCATAGGAATTAGCATCTGCACCCCCCGCGCCCGCATCCATTTCCTCTTGCCCTCTTTTTTTGTCCAACATGCTTCCAGCTTCGATGAGTTGAGATCCTTTGATACTGCAAGCTTCAAAAAACTGCCCTTTCATGAAGGTGATGGTACTCTGTGACGGCCTTCCACACCAGGGCTCAATAGCCCCAGAAAGCCAACATGTGGCTAGTTTGGCATTAAGTGCATTTGGGGCAATGCTGGCAGCTCAGCTTTGGCTTGCTATTGAGCATCAGCTGAACATGCTGCCGTTCCTGTGTATTGACCTTGCACACAGGCGGCACCATAGCACCTGGGGGCGCGTACGTGGCCGGCACAGCGGGCATGGTTGAGGCCGTGGGAGCAAGGCTGGCTGCTCCTGGCATTGGCCTTGATGCGGGCAGTGTGCCTGGCACCACACTACACACGCTATTCCAAGGCACGCTGCACAAGCTCAGAACTCCCTTAAGCTCATGCGTATGACTACACATGCGGCTTGGGAAATGCATATATGCGGGCACAGCCTGGCAACCCTGAAGTTCAATTGTGGGGTTAGGCTTCCTCACTTACATCGCTCCTTTCATGTGCTTGGAACCCTTGCTGCTGCTGCTGCTGCTGCTGCTCTTTGTTCACTCTGAAAATAATGCTGATGCTCTGTAGACTGACTCTTGAAGAAGATCACGCGACTTCCGTGGGGTCCACCTCGCTTATTTTCAGCATGAGGTTGGCCACTTCCTTTAATGTTTCCATCATACTCAATAGCTACCCCTTCTCATCTTCTTCCTTCACACTCCACCCTTACCTTTGTTATCCACTCTGCCTCTCTGACTTGTTCTGCTGCATTCTGTCTAAGGCATTGGTGCTAGCGCTCTCTTTGCTTTGCTGAGCAAGAGTTACAGGACAGGCTGTAACAGTTAGCTGGCGTTCTCGTCTTGATCATGGAAGCACCACCATGCACATCACTGCTTCCTTGCATTTGAATGCCTGTGGGAGCTCACCTTCCAGTAGGTTCGAAGCAGACGCACCTTCCATCAATTTGGTACTTTTTCAGACAAAAGGTTCAACTTCTTGACCGCCGTATTACTAATCAAACAGCCCTTGCCCTGCCAACCCCACTTGCAGGCCTGTTCCTGGCCCCCCAAACCACTGGGGAGGCCTTGAAGGGCGGCCGCCTCGTGGCAGAGGTCATGCATAGGGAGGGATACAATGTCATGCCTGCTCCAGGTTGGTTCCAGCCCCACTTTTTTTTCCGTGCTGTGAGCTTGTTTGTGCAAAGCCGGACGGCTGTCGGTGCAAAGTGGGTCGCAATTGAGTCTCCAGGCTTGTGCACCATGGAACCCTTGTCAAGTCAGCTTTTGCAATCAGGATGATTTAGCCAACAGCTCAGGGTGTATAGGCCCAACAGACATCAATGTGGGTGCACACATAATCCAATGTGTCTGTGTAACCACCATGAGCATGATGGCTGAGGCTATAGGGGGAAACCCACAGAAATACTTTCCAGGCCATGACTGTGCATATGTCTGCTATTTGCAGAGATATTTGCCAGTGTGCCTACCCTTTTATAATACACACACACACACACACACAAAATGGGGTCAGCATGCTTGTGATGTCATGGGCACACCTTAACAGTATAGTGCTAGGGATGAGAGGCTTGTTCCTGGCCCCAGTTCTAATATGCTGAAAGAGGCTTTTCATCCAATCAAATGTTGGGAAAGCTCACTAAGGACTCCCTCTCCTTGTCACGTCAGCCCATGATTACCCAAACGCCTCATCCAGCCCATTCAGCCCTCAGTCTGCCCGTAATTGTCACAATGGCCTCTTCCACACCATAATTGCCACAACGCCCTTTTCAGCCCACGAGACTTCTTGCATCTACACCCCATGATCTTGTCTGCATTCTTCAATTGCCACATTCTGCCGTGCCCACTGCCAAGCCTCAAATATCCTTGTGCATGGCTGCAGGTGCTACGATCCATGATCGCCGACATCCATGGTCACTAACATCCATGATGCTCTAAGAAAACCTTGTGCATGGCTGCAGGTGCTACGATCCATGATCACAAGTATCCATGGTCACTGACATCCATGATGCTCTAACAAAATTTTGTGCATGGCTGCGGGTGCTATGATCCATGATCACAAACATCAATGATCCTCTCATGAGCATCCATGATCACTAACATCCATGATGCTCTAACAACCATGCGCCGGGCTGCAGGTGCTACAATGCTACAATCCATGATCACTGCTATGCCATTCTTTTGTTGCACTGCTGTTCCCACTGCCATGCACGGGTCTCATAAACTTGCGCTGGGCTGCAGGTGCAACAATTTGTGTTCACTGCTACCCACTGCCGTGCCTCTGATAACCATGCTCAGGGCTGCAGGTGCAACAATCCATGATCACTGCTATGCCATCCCATTGCTACACGGCCATTCCCACTGCCGTGCCTCTGATAGCCATGCTCAGTGCTGCAGGTGCAACCATCCGTGATCACTGCCACGCCTCTCCATTGCTACGCTGCCATGCAGGGCTGTTCCCACTGCCATGCCTCTTAACAACCTTGCGCAGGGCTGCAGGTGCAACCATCCGTGATCACTGCCACGCCACGCCACTGCTGCATTGCCATGCAGTGCTTCCAGAGCCGCACTCCATGATCACAGCAAAATGACCTGACCACCGTGTTTCATAAACACATCCCATGATCACCGCACCCCCCATGATCACTGCAATGCCATGCAGGGCTTCCAGAGCCGCATTCCATGATCACCGCCATTGAGCTCGGCTCCAAGCAGCACATGGTTGCCTTCTGCCAGGCCATCCAGAAGATGTGCCCCGTGGGTAGCTACATCCGGCCAGAGCCAGGTGCGCTCGCGATGCTCCCAAATAAAGACCATAGCTCAAGCAAACCTGTGTTGTTTGCATTAGATTGAAAGAAAGCTATCGCTGTGCAAATGCTTGTTTTACCCTTCGCCTTTGCCTCTGGATTTTCCCATCTCAGAGCCCAAAGTTCTATGCTGCAATGTGATGCTCTGTTGCTGCAGCACTAAGCCAGAGTATGCGATCTATACAAGGCAGCAAGGCCAATTGTGTTGGCTTTGAGGTGCCTGCATCCGGCCAGAGCCAAATGCATGTGGCGTAGATCAAGTGTACATGTGCTCCATGCCAGGCAAAAGGGCCAGGTTAAGAGTCCCGTGGGTATCATTGAGCTGGAGTGCTGCAATCTGAGGCAGGGCCGATTGTATTGGCTTTGAGGTGCCTGCATCCGGCCAGAGCCAAGTGCATGCAGCATAGAGCTAGAGTGTGTGCGTTCCATGCATGCATGCTAGCAGAGGCAACAGGGCCACAGGCAGAGTGCCCTGTGGGCAGCATTGAGCCAGAGTGATGGAAAGAGTGGAATTTGTGCAAGGCAGCAGCTCCAATCACAGTGCCTTGTAGGTGCCTGCATCCGGCCAAAGCCAAGTTCATGTGGCGTAGGTCAAGAGTGCATACATTCCATACCAGGCAACAAGGCCAGGCCAAGAATCCCGTGGGTAGCATTGAGCTGGAATGATGCAGTCTAAGGCAGGGCCAAGTTTAGTGGCTTTGAGGTACCTGCATCCGGCCAGAGCCAAGTGCATGCGGCATGGAGCTGGAGTATATGCGGCATAGAGCTGGAGTATATGCGTTCCATGTCAGGCAACAGGGCCACTTTGGCTCAGGGCTCAGTGCCCCGTGAGTACAGCCACATCCAGCCAGAGCCTGAATTGGCTTACAGGCAGCTGCATCTGGCCAGACCCAGGAGTGTGTTGAATTGCAGATTACAACCAACTGTATTTCAAAAATTGCCCAGAGGTTCAACAGACACAGAGCAGAGCCAGAAGCTTGTACGGTGCATGCCGCAAAACTCAGCAAAGTGCATTGCAGCAGTGCCTGGGGTATTGGTATGTTCTGTGCTACTTGATACTGTGATGCTGTGCACACTGCAGAATCCAGCAAGGTGCATCGCAGCAGTGCCTGGGGTATTGGTATGTTCTGTGCTACTTGATACTGTGATGCTGTGCACACTGCAGAATCCAGCAAGGTGCATCGCAGCAGTGCCTGGGGTATTGGTATGTTCTGTGCTACTTGATACTGTGATGCTGTGCACACTGCAGAATCCAGCAAGGTGCATCGCAGCAGTGCCTGGGGTATTGGTATGTTCTGTGCTACTTGATACTGTGATGCTGTGCACACTGCAGAATCCAGCAAGGTGCATCGCAGCAGTGCCTGGGGTGCTGGTGCAGTCCTAGTGAGGGCCAGGGTCAATGTTCTGTACAAGTGCGGCAGTCGGTCTTGGCTTGTGACTATAACTGAAGGAACGAGTGCAAGCAGTTGTTCTAGCGACAAATGTGCAAGTTCTCAGACACTCTCACCCCTTCATTGTCTTGGAACACAATTGCGCCTTAGGGAGCATATTAGTATGCATGCGCTTGCACACACACACACACACACACACACACACACATACACACACACAAACACACACACACGCGCGCGCGCTCTTGCACACAGCCGCGACATGGATACACAGTATCCTGTACATCATCTACTGACAGAAGAAAACGCGTGCATCATTGCTTGCAGGTGTGACTGCAGGCTATGGGGATCCAGTGATCTTTGCAGATGGCACCTTCATTGATGGCAGCACAGCGGAGCTCAGTGCAGATGGTCCCATCCGCCCGCCATTTGTTGTCTATTGCCAGGTATGCAATGTACCTGTCTATGTTGTCTATTGCCAGGTATGCAACATAGTCGGAGGGATCGTTCCACATACGGTAGCGACACTGGGGAGTTTACGAATAATAGAATAATTACTGGGGTCCCTCGCAACATGAAGTGTCTTTAAAAATTACTTTTTCAAGGCCTCGTAAAGGGTCCAGGTGTATATTCAGCCATCCATCAGGCCCTACAATGCAGCCGTGCGCTCCTAAGGGGCAGGGATCTCTTTTTGACATGAGCTGCACCAAAGCTGAAGGATTTGGGGCTGCTCAGCTTGCTGGAATTGGAGCTGGAGCTGGAGGTGGCAGCTGCTGGGAGCGTGAGGGGAGCAGGGCAGGGCAGTATGTATTGGGGGGAAGCAGGGCAAGTTGATGGATACAGTCATAGCCACAGCTCCCAGTCTAAGGGGCGTCCAGGGGCAGGTGAAGGGGCACAAGGGAGCTTGCTGCAGCTGCTGCACAATGACAGGAGGGCAGGGGGCAGGGGTGGGAAGGCTGAGTAAGCCGATGGAGGTGTCTGAGGACACCACAGATGAATTGATGAAGGGAGGGGGTGAGTAGAAACAGTGAGCCAGTGCAAGGGAGACGCGAAAACGCAGGATTTTGTAAAACTCGAGTTTTCTGGGCAGGCCTCGCATAGCCTTCATGTTCGTAAATTAGTTGATGAAAATTTTTGGGACTCGTAATAAATTAATGTCGCAATCCATTAGTGTCGCTATGGTAACTGAAACCAGGTATGCCTTCATTGCCAGGCATACAATTTAGCCAGGGGTCTTTCCGCAATTGGGGGCAGAGCCCCTCTGGGGTGGCCCGATTTTGTAATGGCCTCTTACTCCTTGCATCGCTACGTATCTCCTTTGCCAATTGCGGAGTGCAACAATGCTATGCACTTTGCTGGAAATTACCAGGCAGCGGAATGCAATGGAGCAAGGATGGAGATGTGTGCAAACTCCCGTCAGCAGCAACAAGGAAGGAAGTGCTTTGCAGAAAAATGCAGGCTGAAAGCATGAAAGACATGACGAAGCAACCAGAGGTGCACGCATAGGTGAATTGAACATCCACCAGCCCCCCCCCCCCGTTTTGTTGTCTCTCTCTCTCTCACACACACACACACACAACGCGCGCGCACGCGCACACACACACACACACACACACACATACACACAAGCACACGCACACGCGCACACACACACACACACAAACACACACACATCCATTGTTCGCTTTGAGTATGTGACTCAAAGTCCCCATCCTCATTGCTTCATGGATACACAGATATGTATTTTCTTGTGGTGGGTGTGGGCTCCCTCTTGCACCTTGTTTTGAGCTTCTGTTCTCAATCACTTGGCAGCAACTTTTATAAGTTTTTCTGGCATTGTTGATGCAGGTTTTTTTGGTGGATTTTACAAAGGATGTCACAGGGTTACTCACAGAATACTAAGCATTGTTATTGGCAATTCCAACTTTGATAGCATATGCGGACAAAGCATGTTATCTTGCAAACTGTACACAGGGTGGGACGCACTGGACCCACTGGGCCATTGCCCTGGAGCCCACTGTTGAAGCTTTAAGGGAGGAAAACAGGAAGTTGATGGTCAGCAGCACCGGGAGCATGAGCGAATAAAGGACAAGCCGGGTTTTCGGAAGGGATGAGGTGAATGTTTTACCAAGCTGTAAGCATTGCTCTGGTAAAAGGATGGGGGCTTGAGAAGAAAGATTGGCAAGTGAAGAAAGATTGACTGCTGCAGGCAGTCACAGAGGATTTAGAAAATGTTAGCATGCAGTGGGTGGTGGAGTATGGGCAGGCAGAAAAATGCACTGTTGCATAATTGTATGTTACACCACAAATAGCAGAATAAGAAAGCATGTATTACTACAAACACTACAGTAATGGATAAAATGGTTCAAACGTGTTTTTTTTTGCTTGCTGGTCCTTGGTGATTCTCATTACTACGCAGTGGCTGTACTACATGATGTACCATAGTTTTAAGTTTGATATTTAATCCACAAAGCTTGGATGTTTAATCCACATCCTGGAACTTCAGCTCTTTACTCCTTTCTTTTTCTGTTCTTGTTTCCTGTATGCTGGATGCACAATTATTGCTGGGAGGTGCTTCTGATTCTATTCGAATCTTTGGTTGACAAAGTAAACGCTACAGAAGGAATAACAGAGCTTCTTTTAAATGCTGCAGTAAGTTGCACGGAAATCACTGTTGTGCCTATGTACTTCCCTGACAAGGCGTTTTAAGTGTCGACATGAATGTCACGCAAGATTTAGATTTAGATTTAGATTTTACACAGGGGGACCTTCAGCCAGACTGTTCGGCTGATTGGCCTGTGACTGGTCCTCGCCAGCCAACATAATAGCACGCAAGACAATTTGGACTCAGGGGCACCTTTCCTTCACGTATGCAGCTTTTGGGGTAGGCATGTTCTTCTCTCTTTTTCTTCTCAGAACCAAAAGCAACGGCTGACAGCTCCGAGGCTTGACAGCTCAAGCTCGTCAAGTGGCTGAGTTGTTCTGTGTGCCATTAACTCTCCATCATCATGATGGTAAAACACTTAAAAATCATTATTTCAAGAGTTAGCAAGCTTGCCAGCACCATAATGTGTATAGTATGCCTGCGTGGGCAGCTTAGCTGGAGCGAACATGTTTCCTGTAACCAACCCAGTCCGAGCTGGAGAATAAGAACAAGACATAAACGCAGTAACAGCATTACAGGCACGCTGGCACGATCTTGGCTAATCCTAAGGTTTACAATGGAATTCAGCCTTCAGCCAGTAAGGTTGGCTGCTCAGCCTATTGAGCGAATAAAACCGAACAATGAAAAAAGATTGGCTCATCCTAAGACAGGATAAAGTGAGGTAACCTAAGACATCAGCCTGATTCATGAAATTTCTAAAAACATGATGCACTACTTGGGAGTGCAGAACTGCACAGGTGCAGGAGCTGAGTGCGCAGCCTTGTTAAATCCTGATCATGAGAAGGGCAATCCAGGATAATGTGCTCTTCCGAAGTCGTTTTGAACAGTGTATCAAACACATTTGTTGCAAATTTTAAGCCAGTAGAGAAGGCTACCAACTTTAACCACCACTTGATAAGATCAGGGTATGGGGTACTGCATGTAAATCCCCTCAATCCCAATGGCCTCCTTCTTTCTGTTTCCTTTTGCTGGAGGGGACACACAGTGCCTTGGCGTTAATTTTTTCATCTCCATTTCTGATGTAGGGATGCTCCCACTCCCAGCAAAACATTCCTTTCCTTTTCCCTTTTGGAGTCACTCCCATAACTTTATTTCATTGATATTGGAAACCAAGGCACACTTCAAGCATGTTACAAAGTTGAGCGCGGCCCCAGCACACCGACAAGTGACGACTACAACAGATGGTCCCAGACTTGTATTTATATCGCGGCATGGCGGATATAGCGAGGTAACCTTATTTTACCTTACCATCATGATCAGGCATGGGCTACTGCTAGTAATCCTTCTGATCCCCATTGATGATTTCTTTCTCTTGGTGGAGGATATACATGGTGCCTTGGCCCTAGGTATCCTCATTTCCTTAAGTGATGTGGGGAGTGCTTTCACTGCCTGTGTAGTTTTTCTTTTCTTTACTTTTCTTCAACATCATGGTAGCTACCAGTCCTCAAGCACCAACCCAAGCGGTGCTTATTTGACTCAGAGACTCTCAGTGAGAGCAAATGCACACATTGTATGGCATCCATAGCCTATACGTCTATTCTTCAAAGCTGACGCCTCACAAGTTGAGATTGAATAGAAAACAAGAACCTTTTTCCTTGCCTGCAGCAGATAGGAATTCTGAGGAGTTATCAGTCCGAAAACTTTTGTTGGATCACCCACGCAAGCCCCAGGCAAGAATCACGGAAATGTGCGGCATATGCACATGCACATGCAAGCAACTCGGCTAGCTTAGCTTCCCAATCTGCAGCTTTTGCTTGATCAAGCGCTCTCCAGCAAAAAATGCAGCATCTATGATGCCAGCCACCGTGAAGACCCCGCCAACTATAGCGCACACGGATGTCAAAAAGTGAAGGAAAGAGGACCTGGAGCCAGCACATGAAAAGCATGGTTAGGTCAGAATCAGGGCCTGTGTCAGGAAAGTCTGCAGCAGCAGGCAGTGAAATAAAAAGAATAAAAAATACCGTGAGGCTTGCTGCAAAAGGACCACAAAGCTTGAAAACCACAAAGCAACCACAAGAGGACCACAAGGCATACCACAAGAAGACCACAAGGCAATTAAAACACAACCACAAGAGGACCACGAGGCAACCACAAAACAACCACAAAGCTTCCGAGACCATAAGGAAACCACAAGAGAACCAGGAGGCTTGAAAGGGCAAGAGGACTGTACGACTCATCTTTCCTCTCTTCAAACACAATCATTGAGGTTTGTGTCGATTGGAGGCGGCACAGCGGCAGCATGCAGGCCTCTGCGAACTTAATAGTGCGGATGATGTAACTCTACATACTCTCCTGGATGTACGTGAAGCTTGTTACAAAGAGCATACCCTTGCCCCAATCAAACAACTAGAGCTAGACCACCAGCGTGCTACAAAACTTACTCGTAAACTATATGCCCATTTTGATAAGTACGCCAAAATTTTAAGACCACTAGGCGCACAATTGAAAACGAAAGCGCTTTTTACAGCCTCAATTTCTGGAGCCCGGTGCTTCCAGTAACCCTCCGAGTCCCCACATACTTTTTGGAATTAAGTGTTATGGTGGAGGGGACTCATGGCTCTTTTTGAGCCAATGTGTCTCCTTTTTCTTCATTGATGTAGAGAGTATTTCCTCTGCCTACGTATTTTTTCTGTTCTTTCTTCTTTTATGCCAATGCGGCATCACCTTCATAAAAATGTGACTATCGAAGAGGGATGTACTCAACCCACACCCCCAAAAGGTAAGAACATGTTATGCAACCATGCACCAACCACACAATCCTACAATAAGTATTCTTAACATCTGCGCATCAACCACACAGGGGAATTTGCCCCATTCTGCCTTCAAAAAGAACAAATTGACCCTTCGCAAGGTCCTCTGAAGGCCACAAGCAAGCTGGTCATATACAGTAGTGCGTAAGCCCCCTCCATGCACTCCCCCTCCTGCAAAGGAGTCCTGCCTGTCCCCCACATTGTCACTGCTGCCTTCCATCATTGCTGCCTTCCGTGCTACTGCCACTGCTTTCCTCCATGCTGCTTTCATGCTGTGTGGCTGCTATGCCCCACGATGCTGCCGAGCTCTTTGTTGCTCCATGCTGCTACTCCTTGCAACTGCTTTGATGGTGCTTCATGCCACTGCTCCATGCCACTGTTTTCATGCTGTGTGGGGAAAGTGCTACTGCGGGAAGTTGAAGGGCTGCAGGGTGGGAGACTGCAGGGGCGCTCCGGCAAACTTACCGCCGAAAGCCATCCAATAACCTTGATTTTCACAATCTTGCACAACCGCGCACCCTCAAAATATATAATTGTTTAACAATCGAAAGCCACCGCACAGGGCAAAAAGCATTATTTTTGCGCGGTGATATAATTTTTTCACGGTAAATTTATTATTTTATCTGATAGCTGTTACCCATGTCAGCATCACACCCAATAAGGCATTCGTGTAGGCCTTGATTGATAAAACAACAAATCTGGCAAGAACTGCTCTTGATAAGGAGGGGGTTGCGCACTCAAGTGCAACGCCATTAGGGATCGGCGTTTGCTTATAGCGCTATATATAGCATAGCGCTATAAAACGCTATAAGTTTTTTCAGATATAGCATGTGCTAAAATTGAGAACAACCAAAATCAATATCAGCCCGTCCGCAGCACTTCAAATTTCGTCGCATACCAGAAGAATGACCTTCATTTTAGGCTAACGTGCACAAAGGAAAGCCGTTGAGGGAGATGCAGGGCCTGGCAAAGCCCTGGACTTGGAGGCCACATACACACACACACACACACGCACGCAGGCAGGCAGGCAGGCACGCAGGCAGCCATACCCAGGCAGGCAGGCACACAGGCAGGCACATAGGCGCGCACACATGCATTAAAACAGCAGGCGCGCATACGCACACAAGCGTACACATGTACACCCACACACAGGCAGGCAGGCAGGCACACACAGGCGCGCACACGTGCATTGATACATGCAGGCGCGCACACATACACCCACACACAGGCACGCACACGCACAGGCGTGCACGCGCACACACACACACACAGGCACGCACACACACAGGCAACACACACAAGCTATCATGGGCCGTCTTGTATAGATAAGGGCCAATGGCCTTTGCATGAGGGAGTGGGCAATTAAGGGCACACCTACAGTGCGGTAGGTCAGTTGGCCTGAGCAGATATAGCGCTATATCATGGCCTGATGACGGCCAGAGCTCAACAGCTTTGCTTTTTGACTTTCGCTTTTTGCAAGGGAGCATTGTGCACGGTGCCCCACCAGCCTGCTGAGTCTGATGCCGAAATTCAATTCTCGAAGGGGAGTTCTGGCAAATTATAGCATCTTATATAGCGCCATATAGCGCTACATCGCTAAATAACACTATATAGCGCTACCGGTTTGGCTCATATAGCGCTATACGCCGATCCTTAAAAGCCATGTTTGCCTTATTGCTCTACATGATATCAAGTGGTCAATCTTGTGATCCTTTTAGAAAAAGATATGTCGATGCAGAGCATGGAGCATAATGGCCAATGCTCTTAGAAGCCTGGAGGTGAGGTGAGTGCTGAGTGAGTGCTATGAGCTTTCACGAGTATGAGACAGAAGCACATGAACTTTGCAACCCGACCCATACCTACAACAAACAGCACCAAGACAAGGATATCCTGATCCTTTTGAAATGTGGGTAGGCAGGCAATTAGGGCAAGAAGTTAAAAGGAGGCAAAGGGATTCCCCTTGCTTAGGAGCAAAAGGGGACATGAGCAGCCTTCCTCACCTGGTTTCCCGGATGTGAACCTTGATGGGTGAGGGCTCATAGAAGAAGAAGAGACCTGGCAGCAATCGGTCCCCCTGTCGGTAGTTGGTGGTGACCTGTGCACAGAGTAGCCACATGGCTTTGGTGGTTGGTCGCTGGAGCAAACCCAGTGTATCATAAGCAACCATAGTGACTCAGGCGACCTCCGATCCTTCCTTGACTGACGAAACAGTCACAGGGGCTCGGAAACAGAAATGGTTGCTGTCCAGTGCACAGCAAGGAGCACACGCCCAGGGGAAGGACATGTGCGATTAATTGCAATTGAAATAGCGCAACAATGCAGGATATGTGCCATTAATTGCAATGTGCGATTAATTGCAATTGAAATAGCGCAACAATGCAGGGGCAGGCACTCAAGTGCTGCAGAAGCATGCAGCATGCTTCTGCCATCTTTTAACCAGAAGGTACATGTTGATCTCAAGATCCTCACCGAGTACTGATTGGTAGGAATGACGTCCCTGTCCCGAAGGCTGGTATACTTGGTGGGGACGACCTTCAAAAAGTACTGGAACATCCCATGCTCCGGGCTGGTGGCAGACTCAAAGGGCTGCTGAGCCTAAAAAATGATGTTCAAACAAGCAGGAGGTCCATGTTTACACCAATACTACCATGATGCAAAGTTACATGGTCTGGTGTATTACTCGGTCTGGTGAACTACTCAGTCTGGTGGCTGGCTCAAAGAGCTGTTGGGCCTATGATAAGTGACGTGCAAACAAGCAGGAGGTTGATGTTTACATGGTCTGGTGACTGGCTTGAAGGGCAGCCGTGACCAATGAAATGTGATTTTCAAACAAGCGGGAGGTCCATGTTTGATTTCAAACAAGCTGGGACAGGCGGATGGGCATCATGGTAAAAGCAGGCAGAGGGAGAGGGTAGCTCCTGCTGCTTGAGCTGCTCTTGAGTCAGCAATTTCACAAGCACAGTCATGCTCTTGGACAGCTCGTGACAGCGCAGCCCGAGTCTCCCAGGCGCCGTCATGAGCTGTCCAAGAGCCACGACTGCTCTTGGATAGTGCTGTCACAAAATCAGTCATGGATCTCGGACTGCCCTATCATGAGCGCAGCCATGGATCTTTGACAGGCCATGACAGCGCTGTCCCAGTCTTCCCGGCGCCGTCATGAGCTGTCCAAGAGCCACAATTGCTCTCGTGTCGGCGTTGTCACAAGCTCAACCATGGCTCCTGTGACTGCTCTTGTGTCAGCGCTGTCATGAGCTCAATCATGGCTCCAGTGACTGCTCTCATGACAGCGCTGTTGTGAGCCCAGCCAGTCCAGGAGCTCGGAGTCCTCCATCGACAAGAAATGGAGCACTTACCCTTTCATTCCAACCAAGATGTTTTGGATGCATGTCCTCAGGTCCTCAAGCGCAGTCAGGTCAAAACCTGGGCCCCACTGGAGACCTTCCTACCTGAGCTCCATCCAAGGGGTTCTTCATGCCTGGGTAGGTCTTGCCAAAACTCAAATGGTGCACGGTGTGGCTGAAGTCAAGGTGGGCATTGGTCCCAAAGGGGGCAATGTCTGCAAAGGCATTGATGCACAAGTGGACAAGCACGGTTCAAGGAATAATAAGCTGGAAGGGGGCAAGCGAGGCTAAGGACCCCATGAGTGTCTGTTTGCACCTGCTGGCTTGAAGCATGCTGGCAAAGCTGATTCCAAACTGTAGCAAAGCCAGCAGCTACCAAGGACAGAGACAGTTACACCAACACACACATACACACACATGCAGGGGACCTTCAGGAACCATTGCTTTATGCATGCAGCTGGACCTGGATCGCATAGTCTTTTCTTTCTTTTATAAGATATGTGTCCATTAGAATTAGACGTTTCATCCAATAAAGACATGATATCGTCATTAAAAGAGTCAAATGAATGTGAAGCGAATGTTGTTTCTGTATTGAACACATGCATGAGCAGAGCAACAGGATGCCTATAGGTAAGAAGCGCAAACAGTGTCCCACAAAGGTCTGGGCATGCACACTGCATGATGCCTGTGTGCGATGCATAAGCTATACACTGCACCAAGCAATTATTTTCATGCAAGCCTACCACCTCGGCAGCCGCCAGTGATACAGATCTTCATAACCACCACCACCACCACCACCATCATCATGATCGTAATCAGTATCAACACCACCATCATCACCACCATTATCATCACCATTGCCACCACCACCCACCGTGCACATGCATGTTGCCTTGCTGATAAGACCTTCCAGGCGCGAAATGGAAGTTGCCTGCCTGCAATTATGGATTGAGCATTGACACAAGAAATGTATCTTGGCAGAACAGCTTCCAGAAGATGCTAAGCCTACACAACATTGTGAAGCGGAGATGACCACATAGTGGAGCCTGTAGAAGGCACCAAGCAATTGCCAGAGTGTGCCCCATCCAGGCTGGAGAGGCCAAAGAAACAAACAGGAAAAGAAAATAACTAAAAAAGCAGTGAAAGCATTCCTCACAACAATAAAGGAAAAGAGGATACCTCTTGCCGAGGCCAGAAAAAAATCAATGAAGATCAGGGGGGTTACTAGCAGTGCTGATTTTGAAGCAGGCCTTTTGCTTCTGATATCTGTCATCTGAAAAATCAATGATGGGTTCAAGTACTCTCCTGAATTTTCATAAAATACGCGTGCCTGACTTAAACAAGCAATGCCATGTGAAAAAAGAATTGGGAGAGTCCTTTCACCCATGCGCATGCTGCCAAACAGGAGGATGTGTAATTGCCCCAACAGTAAAACAACGGCAGCTCATATGTTCTCTGTACAATTTGAGATCAAAATTGCTGGGCAACATGTGTATGAGTGCAAGTGCTCTCCTAGGCCCCATCTTAGCAGCAGCAAGAAAGCTCGTGGCTGATAAAGAGGCTGGAAAACAAAAATGTACCATGCGATATTGCTGACTATCTCAGTCCTGCTCGATTCTTTGCAGCTGGAGATTTTGGAAATGTTTTGAGATAACTTGGGCCTCAAAGCACTTCTCTTTAAATGGACGCTTTCACTACAGACACAACAAGCCACGACTGTTGCCTCACATAGCAACTTATGCAAGTATTCAGGCAATTTCATTGCCAAAGCTTCATTTTTAAAACAGCTGAAGGCAAAGCAACCTATGTGCATGCATAAATGCATGTAAATACCAGCCCAACCAAACAAAAACAGCATCTTTCAAGCAGCTCACTACTTCATTCACCTACTGGTGCCCAAACATCCCAACTGCAAATGCCAGCCTAGCTCACACGATATCAACACGCAAGCAACTCACCACTTTGTTCACTTGCAGGTGCCCAAACATCCTGCACCCCTCCCCCTTTTGCTGCTCGATCGTCTCTAGGTAGTGGTCGTCCTTGCACTGCTCAATGAAGCCCGCCATCACCAGCCCCCAACCCTTTTTCCGGTAGGCCTCTCTCACCTGTAAAGGCAAGGCAAGGTCAGCTTGATATTACGCATAATAAGGATGGCCAATCAGTAGCATGTAGTATATATAGTATGCAGAAGTGGTCGTCCATGCATTGTTCAACAAAGCTCACCATCACCAGCCCCCAACCCTTCTCCTGGTAGGCCTCTCTCAACTGTAAACGCTAGGCAAGGCCAGCTTGATATTACGCATGATAAGGATGGCCAATCAGTAGCATGTAGTATAAATAATAGGAGTGGTTGTCCTTGCACTGCTCAACAAAGCTCGCCATCACCAGCCCCCAACCCTTCTCCTGGTAGGCCTCTCTCAGCTGTAAATGCAAGGCAGGGTCAGCTTGACATTTATGCAGAGTGAATACAGATGGCCAATCATTAATACGTGGTTATCCTTGCACCACTTCACGAAGCCCGCCATCACCACCTCTTCTTCCGGTCAGCTTGTAACTATGTTTAGTACACACGGGTTGCTGGACACCATTGGCTGGGGCACATGTTTGTGCTGACTACTTGTGAAGCCCTCACCGTGCCCATAAATTTACACCACATGAGCATGCATCACAAGGGGGTGCACCGCGTGGCTATGCATGCACGGCTCTGCCTTCCTCTGCTTGTAACGGACCAAAGGCTGCTCCAAAGCTGCACCAAATCTGTTTGCCAGCTCAGATAGAACTATTTGGCAGGATGGTTCGGAAACTAGGCTTACTCCCAATGTTCGCCAAGCCCCACCCAAGGCTTGCTTTATGCACACTAAGGCGACTCTAAGGAGCATCATCCGTCATGGTGAGTGCACAGAAGCTGATATGGCAATGGTTCTGCGCATCCAGAACAGAAATCATTGCTCCTGACCTGCTCCTCAGCGCAGATGCTGTAGCCCTTATGCTTTCTGCACACAACCTCTCGGACCGCCACCTTGCTTGGTATGAGATCCTCGCTTGCATCAATCTCATCCCATCACCTACTTTCTTCCAACTCGAAGTGAGGGCAGCACCAAAATGCTAGACTGTGATCCACGCCACGCGCGCACACACACACGCACACACACACACACACACACACACACACACACACACACACACACACATACATACATACACACATTGGCATCTGGCTCGCACACATGAGACACATAATGAGCTTTTGCGCACCTCGTCACACGTGTTACAGCACTGGCCCCGCACAGTCTCCGCGCCGTAGCAGCTCCCACATTGGGGCACCGCCAGTGCGGTGTCGTTGGACTTCTTAGTGGAGTGCACATCGTGCTTCTCTGCCTCTTGTAGAGGTGTCCCCGTTTGGCTCAGCCGCTGCTTGTAGATCTCATGCATCACATCCAGGTGCAGCTCCCCACTCACATCCATGGTGTCCAAGCTCAGCCAAGAGCAGGGCATCCTTGAGACCGCGAGGAAAGGAAAGGAAACAGACAGGCAACCAAGAGCAAGGCATCTTTAAGAACGCGACAAAAGGAAAGGAAACAGACAGTCAACTAGGAGCATGGCAAGTTTCAGAGTGTAAGGGAAATGAGGAGACGGATAGAAGACTGATAACACTGTATCCTAAAGAGCTCGAGAAAAGGAAAGCGACTGTCAACCAAGAGCAAGACATCCTTGAGAGGGTGAGCAAAGGAAAGGAGGCGGGAAATAGATAGCAGCAAATAATTAGGCCTGCAATTAAACCAACCTCGGGAACGTGACGTCGACCTGGATATCTAGGACCTCACCCCTGCCTGTATCAACCCCCAGCTCGTGAATAGTGCTGGTCTTCAAAAACAGGCCTGCAGCATGCAGCCGGCAATACAGGCAAAGAAAATGTGTTGTGAGGAGACAAAGAAATGAAAAGGGTGCAAAGATATGAAAAAGAGGCCGAAGGCATGCAACCAGCATGGAGGGTACAGTTAATGTGTGGAAGGTTGCAAAAGAAGGCGGGAGGTTTTGGACCACTTGGCATGCGCACATGTTTCTTTGGTTGGAGGAAAGACAGGTGCAAGCAGCCGGTGACTAAGAGGGTGAGAGGGGATGTCAATGTGCAGGGTCGGAAGGAGGGGCAAGGAGGGTCGCAGGAAAAGTGAGGAGAGGGAACTCAGTTGGAGCAAGATGCACATGACAAATTTGACTGCCCATCAAGGCGCTCTATGATGCATTAAGCATGTTGTTACCATGCATGGGGGAGGTGAGAGGCAATGCAAGCAACATGAGCCAGTCCAGAGGACTTCAGACGTCTTGATTGTTGACATGACAAACCTGTGTGGCCATGGCAGGTCATACTTGCTCTCTCCAATCAAAACAGCAACCAACGTCTTCCCTCCATTAAAATGGACCTTTTCCTTTTCTAAGAACAGGCTAGCAGTCAATCGTTTTGACTGAGGGCCCCTCGCTTCTGTCATGTATAAAACATAATCTATGGCCATGGCAGGACAGCAAGGCCACATGTAAGCAATGTAAGCCATTGAAGTAATCATGCTTGGCAGGCTCTACTCAGCGTAGTATGGTGCGTTTTGGGAAGGCACTAACTGAGGCTTGCTCGAGAACATGCTTTGCTGATTTTTGTCTGTAGGAGATTGACAAGCACACTGATGAACAGATTGCTCAACCCTTTGTTTGCCTCACTTGCGTCGTCTCCTTGCTCGCTTGCATGCACTCAGACACACTCGGATAAGCAAAGGACAAGAAAGAAAGCATGAAAAATGACCCTCCAAGGCATCACAACCACTCCCGCTACGTTAGTAAAGGAAAGAAGTTGGAGCCACCAAAGCACAATGCAACCCTTTCAGCAAAGAGCAAAACCGGTGCTTCAGCACTCACGCAGCTCATTCAAAAACAGGATCGCCATTATGATGGACGAGACAATGGTGATCACGCCCCCCACTCGCGTCTTTGTTTGGAAGTCATCATTCAACTGTGGATGGGAAGCAGCAGAGTTGCCTTCAAGGATGATGGATTTGTGTGCGCACGTGCAGGTGCATTTATGCATGTGCGGTTTTCTGCATAAGGACAAGTCCATTGTGGGCCTAGAATGGTAGCTTGCCGTCCCAAATTTTACAGCATTTCAGAGCAAAGAAGCCAATCTCTGTATCTTTGCTAAAACGGGATGCAAGATTGCGCATAAAACCGCCAAATATACCAGGTATCCTTGGCCTGCCTTTTTCATTTTGTTCACTCTTCTGCTCAAATGCGTGCTAGGGTGTTTAACTCTGGGTTCATTCTTGATTTGTTGAGAACTTTGAATTATTTGCATCACAAATGTGTGCGTGTGCATGTGTGTGCATGTCCATATGCACAAGTGTGAAGGTATGTGCTTGTGGGATGCTTACGCACATGTACGCGTGTGTGCATGTACGAGTTGTGTGCGTATGCGTATGAGTGTGTTCATGTCTGCGTCTGAGTGTGTCTCCATGTCTGTGTATGTCTGTGTGTGTATTGTGTGTGCGCGCGCGCGTGTGTGTGTTTGTGTGTGTGTGCGCGTGCGCGCACGTGCGTGCGTGTGCGCTGCTACGCCTTACAGTGCCTGTCTTATCATGACCAACTCGCCTTTGGATAGGCGTCCAGCCTGCTGATGCTCCTTGCCACAAGCCCCATGCTTCAGGATCTCCCCAGGATGTGCTCAATTCGGTTGAGCTCCAATAGGGGTGTCCCTGCTAGAAACATCCATCGCAATTAACAAAAAAAACGTATTGGACATTACTCTCATCACTTTCAATTCTTTTGGGGGACACTGCCTCGGTTGGTTGAATGATGCACGCATACGTGAATTGAATCAATTTCATCTTATTATTTTACGCCAATAATTTTGTTGGCATAAAATCTCCTAACCATGGAAACAGAAGGATGATGGAACTGAGCTGGCGCAGACAGACTGTGATGCACCCAGCAGAGAAGCTCCAATGGTGAGTAAAGAAAGAAATGACACGACAAGAGGTGAATACAGGTATGATGATAGATTTCCCAAAAGTAGCTCTCTAGTTACAGCTAGCCGAGGAGAAGAAGCCAGGGAAAGAGCTAGCTGAGCTTTTTCTTTTGCAGCTTCCGTGGTGGAGGGGACGGCTTCTCTGAGCCAATATGTCTCCTTTTCCTTAATTCGTAATTGATGTAGGGTGAGTTTCCTCTGTCTGGGTAGTTTTTTCTTTTCTAATTAGTTATAGCTGATCCCCACCCCTGTTAGGAGCTCAGAGCTCACTGCACCTCCAAGGTGCAGTCTTACTCTGTTTCAAAATTTTTGCTAGGTCTCAACGCTCAGCAAAATATGTATCAATAAACGTTCCCTGCAAGCTCACTCCACCTCACTTACTCACAAGTACAAAGCGATACATCAAATTAGAAGTAAATCACACAGTACGAACCAAGAATCAGTTGCTGCTTGAAGCCCTCCAATCCCCGCCCATCTTCAAAAAGTTCTTTGTTTTTGAAATGCCTGGCCACCATGGTGAAAGGCATTCAAAGGCTGAATGAGTCACAGCTCTTTGAGGGTAAATATCTCCTTTTCTTTGATTGGTGGAGGGAATCCTCTATTGTGTTGTGACTTCAAGAATGGAATTTTTATGTGAGAAGTGAGATCATTTGGGAACTCTTAATGCTCTCTTTGGTACCATTAATTAACAAGTACCTGCATCAGCCCTGTCTTTTAGTCAGGTGAAAAAACATTCAGTGTATTTTCATGGTGAATGATTCATCTCATAAAACGCCCTGTTAATTGGAGTCGTCCACGTACGCGTGTCCTGGCAAATCGTTTCATTTTTCTCACCCGCAAGGCTCCTGCCCCCAATACCCACACGATGGAAACGCAACCAACGCAATGATTAGAGGGACAAGGACAGATGATGGTTGATTGTATGCGAGAGATGAACGCAAAGATGGACGCAAACAATGTCACACTATCAAACCAGCTTACTGCCATCCAACTAGGACAACAGGACGTGTGCAGCTCAGGTGCTTACTAGAAAACTCCTTCTCATGCGACCATGAGCTCCTGAATGTCCAAGAGCACAAGACATACACAGCGTTGAATGAGCTGCGTACCTTGAAGAAACTCTCATACAGGCTGTCCGAACCTTCTTCTCTTCATACTTCTGAGATTCGACACACCCTTTGGACCTTGAGACAAAGTCAGACGTGAGTGAGGCTGATGCACTGGCAGGATTTTTTAAAGTGAAATTTGCCAACAATGCTGCACCAGACGAATGGAACCCTTCTACAATATCTACTGTGCTGCAGACACCTCTTGACACTGTCTCACTGTACCTAAAGGTGTCCAATGCTTTCCGCGTTCATGTTGGCGGCACAGGTCGTGCTGGCAGAATAGCTGCTAACACCTTCTTACAGCAGGAGGAGCACTTGATTCCCAGACGCTTACTGCTAGCAAGGGAGCAACGGCCCCTGATCTTGATCAGGAACCAGAAATGCATTCAACCTATCCGTGCTGCCTTGGACAAAGGCATTGCTGACAAGCACAATCAATTTCCTTCTTCCCTTGACAGCGGGAAACCCTCATTCCCTGCTCTGCAGCGCCTGCCTCTGTGTATCCTGTATGGCAGCATTTACATTGTAATGAGTTTTTGAACATCGCAAAAGGAGGCTATGATCCAGAGTATTTCAATTGGCATGAACCTCTCCAACCTGTACACCAGCAAAACAGAGGGTTCCCACCCTCTGAGCGTATCACTGAAACTGACACGGCAACAAGGCACTGCAGGGGCAGGGGTGTTGAGAACGATTCTGCTTGCAAAGCACAAAGAAATGCAGGGGAAGGCTCTACCCGCCCACACTCATAAATCCCAAGCCTCCATTCAAGGATCTCTTTTTTTGACGCTAAATCGTGATGGCATTTTAGATGACAACTTAACTGTAAAGTTGGAGCTCGATCAAGTTTTCTTCCATCATCACATCATTTTGTTAACTGAGACACGCACCTCTCGCAGCGTGTTTTGGGGCCGGGTGCCTCCACTCACCCTCCAAAGCCCCATTAGTATTTTTTTCCATCTTGGTGATGGAGGGGACTCACGGCTCTCCTGATCCAATGTGTCTCCTTTTTTTAATCGGTGTAGGGAGAGTTTCCTCTGCCTACGTAGCTTTTCTTTTCTTTGCTTGAGACACACACCAGTGATTATTTGAAGACTCATGAAATTTCAGCCTCAACATTATCTGATCGGGCAAACTGCTCTACCTCCAGGACGTGAGGGTTCTATAGGATATGGTTGCAATAGTGGCTGCCAAACTTCTTCAGGAGTATCTGTCTCTTTTCTATGTTTCCTAACAGCTTCAAATTGTCTGGGCTAGAGCCGACAGACAACCGCTTGGGCTCAACCAGGATGTTTTTGAATTGTGCGGTTTATGTGAGCCTTTAGAGCAGAGTATGCCTATTGACAATAGACAATTGCTTCTATTCCCTGGGAAAAGAATGTTTTTTACACAGCCATCCCGCATGTATTATTGGGTGGAGACTTTATTGCCCTCATTGCAGACGAGAAAGAGGTTACTGGTGTGCATTACAGTGTCCTTTCAAGGCATCATCAACTTATTGAAAGAAGACGCTCTTGTTGCTCACAGGCAAACAGGGCCCGAACATGCCTGCTTGACTTAGCTTCTAACTACAAGCTGATCTTCACAACTGGGCACGCTTATGGAGATCACGGTCAACCAACGCCCATTGGATATGACAGGCAACATGCAAGCAGGCCTGATCATTCCCCTCTCAGTGATGAGCTCTTTTCTGCACCATATCACTTTCACTTCTCCTGTTGGTGTGAACCATTCCGCGTTTTCATTTCTTGACATCCCTAACAAGTTTACATCATACATTGGACCTGTCCTCGGGCCCAAGCGGCAGTGGATGTCCTGGCTAAAAATCTGCCTCCTGGAACTTCTGTGCTCCACATGCATGTGTTGTTGCTTATTCTGCCCTGTCCTGGTGTGAACAAGCGTGTGTGGTGGGTTGCCTGCTTGTGTACCTTAAACTCGGTGCGTAGACTCCGTTTTTGCAGTCTGCAGGACCTTAAAGAGCATTTTTTAACTTTTAATTGAGGGGCTTAAAGACTTCATTGTCTGCCAAGAAGGGCAGCCCTCCTTGGTCGGCTCACTCTCGCATGATCATCCATTCATTGCTTCTGACCAGAACTTGAACTTGGTTCTCGGTCTCGTTCCGTGAGCCTTGGTCCGTGCCTGCTTGCTTGCCTGCCTCCCCTCTGTCCTTGCCTTTGGAAGTTTTTTGTCCCTTCCCGCTTGCCCTTTTTAGCGGGCCTTGCTTGTGTCTTTTTGCCTGCCTCCGAGAGAGTCTTTTTCCTTCTTCCTGCGATCCTGAGATATTTTTGCCAAGGCCCCTTTGGGAAATTGCTATGTCCTGGGTCGGTGTAACGGAAAAAAATCATACAGTTTGCGCAAAAGTCACCTGTCCCTATTTATCCCAACGAGGTAAAATTGCACGCCTGAGTTACAGGTAACGGATGTGCAGATGCCATTGCCAAATGCCAGGCTATTCAGGGTGATGGCAGCGCTGCAGACACAACCTTTCCCTGCGTCAATCTTGAAGGCAATCCGTTCCGTGACACCACTTGGCTTGCCTTTGAGAAGACTGACTGCACCCATGAAAGCACATCAGAACGCCTAAGCTCACCCGCCCAAGGCTTAATCACTCCTCCAATCTTCGTGGTGCTCTGAGGACACACATGCATTCACAATACAGGCTTGGAAAGGCTAACACTGAAGCAGGATACTAATCTTACTATCTACTTCCCATAATCCATAAAAAGTCCAACAATGCCTAATGGACCATGCCAACACCTGCTTGCAAATTGAAACAAGACATTGTTAGCTACCACACAGGTACCCTCTTCAATCGAAAGCATGCAGTACGCTTCAAGATGTACACCACCCTACAATGTCCCCTCTGTTGGGAGCCAGACGGTGCCCTTCACATTCTTTCAGGATGTAAACATTTCACCATGTCAACTTGACATGTTTGAAACATGGTAACCGAGCGCCACAATTCCCCTTTAAGGTGTCAACAAAGGCCCCCTTGGGGCAGGCCTTACCTCCATGGACATTGGCAGAGCAAATCGTCTTGCTTTACAGAACCCGCAGGTCCCTTAACATTTAACAAACAGAACCCTCCCTAAGTATATTTTCCCTGACATTGTCTGTGACAAATAAAGACACACTTCTAGTCGTCTGGATGCAAAATTAGTTGTTCCAATGAGAAGAGTGCCAAGGACCGATCTCCGGTACTCGTTGAGGAGTAGGGGGGGGGGCGTGGGGAGAACAGGGTGCGCTCCAACTGTTTCCAAGATTCTTCACACTAGCCAGCTCCTTCCAGTACAGAGGCACATCCATCTTGTGGAGGTCAATACTGTGAAAATACCAGGCCAAAGAATCAGCTCGAGGCCTCAAGGTAGCAGCAAACAAAAAAAAAAGAAAAACTACGTGGGCAGAGGAAACTCTCCCTGCATCAATTAAGGAAAAGGAGACACATTGGCTCAAAAGAGCCATGAGTCCCCTCCACCACGAAGACTACAAAAAGAAAATCCTAATGGGAATCTGGAAGGTTATTAGAAGCACCCGGCTCCATAACCTGGCTGCAAGAAGTATTCTTGTTTTCAATAGCACGCCTAGTGGTAACAAGCTCGTTGGCATACATGACAGAATGGGCATGAAGTTTGCGAGCAAGTTTATTGGTGCATTGGTGGTCAAGTCCCAGTTGTTTAAAATGGTTAAGGGTGTGCTCAGTGTAGCAAGTTCCACCAACACCCAAAAGGATGGTGTGGAGAGCCACACCTTTTGCATTAATGAGTTTGCAGAGGTCTGCATGCTGCCGCTGTGCCGCCTCCAACTGCTGTCCAGGCCTCGTGTCTTCGATTTCGATCAAGTGCACATGCCGCTGGTTTACATTCAGTTGGTGGGGTTGCCTCACGCGGTTGGCTGTTGTGGCCCTCAGTGTGGGGTTGTGTCTGCTGCGTAATGCATGATGGTGTGAGCAGGAAGTAGAAGGAGAAGAAGTGGGTTTGGCTTTATAGGGAGTAATCAATATAGCATCAGGACGGCTGGAGGTGAGTCTAGATCTCTTTGAAAAATTTATTGGAAAGAGGTAAGGGGGTATAATTCTGTTTGATGCATGTGCAGCGATTTGAAGATTGTGCTGCGCCAACTTATCACCACTCCCTATGTCCATGTTAACCAAACCTGCTCCCCAAGGGCTTTTGCTAAGAGCTTTGATGATCATTTTTCCAGCAACATTGTGACGTTCAGTTTTCATGCTGGATATGGTATGATTTTGGCAGCTTGAAAGCATGTGGAGTGCGCTGTCTAATTGATGACAGCCTGGGAGAGGGCATAGTGGGTTAGTGGACCTTTTGAAGCGAACCGCATGTTTTTGGTTATAGAGGGTGCCAGTGCAATATTGTAAGATGGTGCGCTTCATGGGTGTGGATATACAGGACATGTTCCTAAAGGCATTGCTGATTTTCTTATCTACATGTGGTAACAAACTCTGATAATATGAGTAGTAACCTGTTTTGGAGTTGGCATATCCAAGTCTGTGTTTTGTATGCATATGAGATTTGAGAGCGTTTTGAAGATTGGGGAGGTAGGTGATTTTAGGATTGGGTGTAGGAGCTGTGGATGTGCCAGCATTGTGTTCTCTTTTTTCCTCCTTGGCTAACCAGAACAAATGAGAAAAAGGATTTCCGCCGGGGCCTGCGCTAGGGATCCCAGTATCAGCCACATTATTATTGGCTTGGCTTGCTTGATATTTTGCAATAGCATCTGCACATTCATTACCAATGCAGTATCATGACCTCTGTCACCATCTTTATAGGTCTTTAGCTCAATTTACCCTGCGTACCATTCTTTTGGGTGTGGAGGGGGTCATCTCCCCCCACACTTTGAAACCTCTCAAAGAGCTTGGCCTTGACACTTTTAAAGCCACCAAGCTTACTCTGAAGCTTCATGCTCACTCTGTCCATTACCCCTAAAAACTACTAACATAAGTATGCTTATAAACTTATTAGCACCAGATGCGCTCTTGAGAAGACTCCTTTCAACTCTCGTTGCCAAGATCAGGCATGTGCTACTGCTGGTAATCCTTCTGATCCACATTCATTTTTTCTTGTCTGTTTGTTTTAATTGTCTGGTATTTTGTTTTCCTAAGTTGATATGGGAAGAGATTCCACTGCCTATGTGGTTTTCTTTTCTTGAACTCGCATGTTGACAAGCGCATGTACCCTACCACTACCTCCCATTTTCCATTTTCTGGCCAGTTAGAAGGATATCACCTATGTTGGTGCCCTGATAGAGCTACAACATCTGCGGAGTACTCTGAAAACACCACCACAATTTCTGCAACAGTCTTCAACTTGAAGCCTATGACGTGAGCCAAACGTGCAACACTCTTAAATCTTGGATTTTACAGACGGCATGTCATCCACATGTTGGTATGACTAAACCTGTTTCTCGTCCCATGCCACCCCACACAATATTCCAACAGAAAATTTTCCGAGTTCTCATGCTTACCTTATGCTTAAAGTCCCTGAATGGAGGACATGGGCGTTCACTGATGGTAGCTGTCATATCCAGAATGGCAAACAAGAAGTTGGAGCAGGCGACTACTGCCCCCTCACTAACAGCAAAAAGTTTGTTGAGCCCAACGGTGCTGGAATTACCAACACCATATGTCGAGCTGAGTTAGCAGCCATTGCTGCTGCCATCACACGTTGCTTCAGACAGTCTTGCCTCTCTTCATCAAATACATAAACAGCTTATTTACCCTGAGAAGCACAAACAACAGATTCAAGGGGATGCTCTTAAAATCATATCTTCTCTCATTAGCAACTCACAAACCAATATTTGCTTATACAAAATCTCATGCTGGTAACGAATGTGCAGATGTTATTGCTAAACATCAGGCTAACCAAGCCAATAACAGCGTGGCTGGTACTGGAATCCCTGGTGCAGGCCCCAGTGGAAACCCATTTTCTCATTTATTTTGCTTAGCTAAGGAGGAAAAGAAAACATACTGCCAGCACATCCACAGTTCCTGCAACCAATCCTAAAACCACCTACCTCCCTGATTTTCAAAATGCTCTCAACTCATACGCATACAAAACAGACTTGGATATGTCAACTCCAAAACAGGCTACTACTCCTACTTTCAGAGCTTATCACCTCACGTGAAAAGAACATCAGCAATGCCTTTAGAAACATGCCTTGTATATCCTCATCCACGAAGCACACCATTTTACACACCATCTTAATATTGCACTGGCACCCTCTATAACAAAAAACATGTGGTTTGCTTCAGAAGGTTCACTAACCCATTATGCCCTCTCCCAGGCTGTCATCAATTAGACAGCGCACTCCACATGCTCTCAGGCTGCCAAAATCATATCATCTCCAGCATGAAAACTGAACACCACAATGCTGCTGGAAGAATGATCATCAAAGCTCTTAGCAAAAGCCCCTGGGGGGCAGGCTTGGTGAACATGGACATGGGGAGTGATTATAAGTTGGTGCAACACAACCTCCAAATCCCTGCACATGCATCAAACATAATTATACCCCCTTTTTCCTAGAAATTTTCCTAAGAAATCTAGACACACATCCAGTCGTCCTGATGCTATACTGATTACTCCTCATCAAGCCAAACCCACTTCTTCTCCTTCTTCCTCCTGCTCACACAATGCATTACGCAGCAGACACAACCCAACACAGAGGACCAGTGGTGCTAACTGCGTGAGATAGCCTCACCAACTAAATGCAAAGCGGTGACACGTGCAATTGATTGAAATCAAGTGTGGAGAAGACACAAGGCCTGGACAACAGTTGGAGGCGGCACATCGGCAGCGTGCAAACCTCTGCAACCTTATCAGTGCAAAAGCTGTAACTCTTCATATTTCTCTCCTGGGCGTTGGTGGGACATGTTATACTGAGCACATCCTTAACCAGTTTAAGCAACTGGGACTGGACCATCAACGTGCCTTTAAACTGCTCACAAACTTCAGGCCCATTCGGTTCAGTATGCTTGCAAGGTTGTTACCACAAGACTTGCTACTGAAAACAGCCTGTCTTCACTGAGTAATACTTCTTACAGCCAGGTTCTGGTACCGAGTGCTTTCAGTAACCCTCCAGATCCCCATTAGCACTATTTATGTTTCAGCTCTGTGGTGGAGGGGACTCACGGCTCTTGTGAGCCAATGTTTTTCCTTTTCCTTAATTGATGTAGGAAGAGTGTTCTCTGCCTACTAGGCAGTACATAGTACGCAGTTCCTTTTCTTTCTTTTCTTTTTCAAAAAGCCATGCGATTCCAATCCTCATGACAAATCATGGAAACACTCATAAAAGTGTCAGCTCCTGATCACTTTCTTATTATACTCAAAAACCTGCATCACAATGACGAGTGTTTCCTAATTGATGGGGACAAATGTGCTTGGGTACGTCCCACTTACTGAGTGAAACAGCCTTAGGGCTGTCCATTATCTCCGCTACTTTTTGCATTTTTCCTCAATGACATCAGTTATGTGTCCGAGGGTATTGGAGGAGCTTGCACAGGAACATCCAATTTCCATGTCTTACATCTACTGTATGCTGACGACTTGTGCCCCACAGTTTACTCTCCAAATAATCTCCAGACCACAGGCTCCACAGGCTGAAAACTAACGCTTGCAGGGGGGTTTTAACAGTCAATACCAAAAAAATCAGAGGTGGTCTGCTTCAACTCTAGAACACAGTTAAACACCTTTGGCATATGACAACAATATCCTGCTGCATTCTGTAGTGGGATGTTCTTTGACAAGAATCTCAACTTGATTCTGCCGCTGAAGAAGCCCTCGAGCCTTGTTTAGTGGGCATGGCTTGCATTCTTACTTTTGCCAATCGATATCAACTCAAAGAAAAGAAAAAGAAAAAACTACGTAGGCAGAGAAAACTCTCCCTACATCAATTAAGGAAAGAGAGACACATTGGCTCAAAGAGCCGTGAGCCTCCCTCACCAGAAGATGAGAGGGGAGTTAATGTGGATCAGGTGGGTTTCTGGCAGCACGCTGTTCCAGGGCACCAGTGTTATGAAGAGTGTTTTTGTTTTCAATGGCACGTCTGGTAGAGGTAAGTTTGTGCGCAAATTGTACAGAATGGGCATGGAGTTTTCTTGCAAGTGTCTCAGATCTCTGTGAGTCAAAACCTAATTTTTTGAATTGATCAAGGGTATGGGCAGTGTAGATAGTCCCACCCACACCCAGGAGGATTGGGTGGATAGTGATCTCTGCACCTTGGAGTTGTTTGCAAAGTTCACTGTGTTGTTGCTGTGAGGCTTCTAGCTGGGCACCAGGCCTCGTATCTTCGCAATATTTGATTTCTATTAAGTGAATTTGACGGGCTGGAGTTGTGGTACTCCCCATACTGCGCAGTACTCGGTGTGAGGGTGAAGTGGGTGGTCTGTTTGGGTTAGTTGGGTGAGGAGTGACCAAGATTGCATCAGGGCAGCTGGAGTTGCGTCTGGATTGCATAGAAACCGTGGGTTTGAAAAGGTTGGAAGGTACAGCACGATTAGAGACTTGCTCAGGGACTTGCAGGTCATGTCGGGCTAAGCGGCTTGTGTTGCCCGCATCCAACTGCACAAGATTGGCCCCATATGAGCCTTCACTGACCAGTTTCAAAACCATCCTGCAAGCAATATTGTGACGCTCAGTTACCATGTTACGAATGACAGGACATTGGCAGCCAGATAGGATGTGGAGAGCGCTATCCATGTGATGGCAATCAGGTAGGGGGCATGTCAGGCTAGTGGATCTTTTGTATCGGACCGCATGTTTCTGATTGTAGAGGGTGCCTGTGCGGTATTGGAAGACGGTTCGTTTCATTCGAGTTGAGAGACCTGGCATGTTCCAAAAGGAATTGCTAATTTTCTTGCTTACGTGAGGTAGCAAGCTCTGGTAGTAAGTATAGTAGCCTGTCTTCCTGTCAGCATAGCCCAGCTTGTGTTTAGCATGCATATGGGATTTTAAAGCATTTTTAAGGTCTGGGAGGTAGCTCAGACGAGGAGAAGAAGGGTGGGATTGAGGAGGCCTAGGATCTGTCTCTTCCCAAGCCAGCCAGATTGTATTGTGGAAGGGTTTCCTCCTGGGCCGGTGCTAGGGAGACCAGTATCAGTTAGGTTGCCATCTTTGAGGGAGGCCTGGTATTTAGCAACCTGATCTGCGCATTCATTCCCAGCTATTCCAGCATGACACTTGACCTTGTAGAAAAAGATGTGATCTTGAGAGGCTCGGGCAAGGTTTGAAATCTTCTTCAAAACATCTCCTTGCACGTGATGTCTATGCTTTTCTGGATACAGGATTTGCTTTCTGAGTTGATGAAGTGAGCTAAGGCTGTCTGTGGCAATGTGTGTGTAATCGTGAGTGAGCGCAGCAGCTATGGCAGCGAGCTCAGCTCTTCCTATGGTATTGGTAATACCAGCGCCATTAGGCTCAACTAGTTTTTGTGAGTCACTCATAGGATGGTACACACCTGCCCCTATAACTGTCTTGCCATTCTGGACCTGGCAACTGCCGTCTGTGTAGGCCCAAGACCTCCAGTTTGCGACTTTAAGCTGGAGGTTGGGATGGGACTGACAAGGAGCATTAACAGTAATGTCTGAAGCGGGTCTTTTGGGGCCCTTGGAAATCTGTTTCATGTCTAGGGGGAGTTTTTCACATTTCCTTATCCCGAGCATCACTTTGTGTCTTGCATTCTGAATGGGGTGGTTGCTAACGTTCTTGATTATCCATTTGGCATCAGGGATGGCTTTGGCTAGATCCTGAAGCCAGGTATGGTTCTGATTATTCAAGTGAATTCTTGCAGCTGTGTTCCAAACTGCAATAATTTGTAAATCCCAGGCATGCTTGGGTAGGGCAGTTTCCTGGCCGACCCAAGATTGGGGTTTGTCATAGGTAAGTTTGCTTTTAGGAATGGTCCCGAGCTTGTAGCAAAGGTGTGGGTAGGCATTGAGGAGTTGTGAGTAGGGGTTGGTTGTCATATGCCTGCCACTTGCTGGCAGAAGCATGAAGGTGGCTGTAGCCTCTGTATTAAGGATGGTAGAGTAGATAGCATGTCTAAGTGTTGGAGGTTCATGGACTTTTCATCATAGATGGGATGGCAGATAGACATCCCGGAAAACCTGGACGAGAGAGAATTGTAGTGGGCATCAAACAAAACGTCGCGGGGATCAGAGCTCCAGTAGTGATGGTAGTGAGCGTTATAGTCCAGGGGAGAGGCCATTTTCTCTTGGGTGACTTGTGCCCATTTTTGGAAGGCAGAGTGAATGTGAGGTGGGAGGGTCCGTAAGAAGGAATCTTTAATCTTTTTGCTTTGGTATTTGTCCTCCAGTTTGGTCTTGCGGGCTAGGAGCCCCAGGATCTCAGATGCAAAGCTTGCTGGTGGGGGGCAGATGTTATCATGCAGACCTTCTGCTTTGGACCTTTGGAAAGCCTCGAAAAGGACGTCAAAACGTTGAGGGGTGATCATCCCGACGCATTTGCCATCTGTATTGTAGATGCAGGCCACTCTTGATTTGTAGGTATCAGGGAGGGTGAGGGCAGGTGGGATAATTGGTGTGGGGCTTTCAGGCGTTTCTGTTCGGGGATGATTTGAAGAAGGTTCAGGATTGTGTTTGACAAGATCTATTTCTTGGACCCAGAACTCACATGTGCCTGTAGGCTTGATGTCCGTTTGCGGATTGGTAGGGTGTATGTCAAAGATGATTTTGTTGCGAAGTTCTATGTCTAATTTCTGGCTCCAGGTGCTATTTGTGCCAGATTTGTTGAACCCTTGCCTCTCTAGGTTGGAGAGGGCAGAGTCTGCTGTGGGTAAGAGAAGATTGGGTTTGCTTAGCTGCGATTCAAATTCTTGTATGCGCTGGTCGAAGATGGGCCAGCTAATCTTTAATCCTTCTGGCTCCCATGATGGTAGCCAAAAAACCTTAAGCAGTTCTTCTTCAGACTTATGTGCTATATTAATTTTGTCTTCGTTGCTGAGGCTAGACACAGGCGGGACAGGCCCAGGCTTCAGCTGCGCTGACCTCTTCCCTTTGGTCATCATTATAGCATCCGAGTTCTCTCATGCATTTCCAGTGGTAGGTACGTTTTTTTTGGGGGGGTACGTTCACACACATCACAGACATACATGTCAGGGAAGGGGGGCTCCGAGTTGATAGGCTCCAGGCCTCCGTGGTAGTTGCATATCTGACAACTTGCGCACTCAATGTCTGTGCAAGCAGATGTGCAGATGCTTGCTGGTTGAAAGCCAGCTTTCTTGAAGATGGCCAAAGCCCACTTCTCTATTATCATGGGCCCGTAGTGTGTGTGGTACTGCTTCTGTCGGGATGAGGGGGTCATTGCTCATGTCCTTTCTCTTGGCTAAATAGATTCTCCATGCGTCTATATGTGTGACGTCAATGTCATTATAGTAGACAGCATTAATGGCGTGATTGGCTGTGGCTTCTTGAGCCAGCTTTTTCACCAAATTTTCTTTGTACCTCCAGACATCATTTCCTTGCCAATTTGGAGCTAGAGGGTAGATGGTAAGGGTCTGAAGTTCTGCCTCTATATGAAGCAAAGCTTTCCTCTTTCTATTATGACTCTGGATACTGTTCTGTGTATTTGAGCTGCTCGGGATGTTGGAATGAGTATGGGGAATGGAAGGCACGTCATTTTGTTGATGACAACAAGATCCCTGAGTGTTCTGGCTCAAGTGTTCCTGTAAATGTCTGGATTCTTGTTTCTTAGCTGAGCATGTGTGTTTGCTGGGAGGCCCGTCTTCATTGTGTGGATCAGGCTGACTAGCTTGAATGGTGGGAGCGCTATCAGGAGGTGAGGTTCCAGCATTAGTGGTCTCTAAATTGACATTTTGCGTGAGAGGCAGGACATTGGATGGAATGGTGGTGTGAGCTGTGTGAGCGGGGGAGTGATGGGTGGATCTGCCCTGGGAGCGCGTTCTTTTACTGGGTGGCTCATCTATGGGGGTAGTCACAATAGTGGATATCACCTCGTGTGTAAGGGGGCAGATTTGCTGTGTAGCTGGCATATCAATGGATTGGTTAGTGTTTTGTGACACAGGATGGGTTGGGTGTGCTCTGTTCGTACTAAAAGGACATATTGTAGGAGTTTGACGAGAATTGGGTGTCCTTAGGAGGCGACGCCCAGTAATCTCATGTCTGTAGTGCGTTGTGGAGGGAGGTTGTGGTGTAGGTACCACCTGTGTTGATCGGTTTTCGTTCCTTTGAGGGTGACCATGGATGCTAACGGAGGGATTAAACTCTTCATTGAGTTGGGTATCTATGAGGCCACTTATGTGGGTGGTGTTGATGCGGCGGTGGGCCACATGGACTCTGGCTTCAAAGCTCTTGTAGGTGAGGATTTTTTGGACAATAGCAGTGTTAAGCTCTTCGGTGGCTGGAAGGTTGATGAGGGCAGCCAGTCTATTAAGTGCCATTTTACATTTGGTGTTCACCCTGGAGTATTTTGCCTGGAGTTGAGCCACTGTGATAACCATGGTTTTGCAGGGGGATGTGAGGTCATGCATTCCATTTATACCAAGGCCCATGAGTGGTTGTATAATGCATGTGATGAGGTTTGAGAGGTTGAGAGGGGGTGGTTTATGCAGACTTACCTGTCTTCAAGCTTGCTCATTGCTTTTAAAGACGTACGTGCTAAAGCCTAGTGCTCCTAGTAACCCTCCAGATCCACATTAGCCTTTTCTGTCTTTTATCTTATGGTGGAGGGGACACGCAGCTCTTCTGAGCCAATGTTTTTCCTTTTCCTTAATTGATGTCAGGAGAGTTTCTCTGCCTACGTGGTTTTTCTTTTTTCTTTTGTACGTCGTCCCGGCAGGCATGTGTGCCAGTCAGATTTGGGTAATGTCCTATCCTCAACAAGGTCATGAGATGGACAACTGCATTCAAAGCGGCTACTGAGATTTTTGAAATCCATTTTTGGTTTCAGATCTTCAACTCCTTCACGGAGTGTACTACGCGAGTGTGGGATAGAGCCTATTCAATTCAACTGGCTTAGAGCCACCGTGGCTCTACACAGTGACTGTGCGGCTTTACGATTATCTTATTCATTGCAACAGCCCTCTTCTCCAAAAGATTTCCCATGCTGATATCTCCCTCGCTTCCAGGAATCCTTCTTGCTGGACATCACACATACTGTTCGCTTTGAATGGCTAACATCATGCTCATAGCTTTCATCAAAAGATACGGTCAGCCAACCCTCTGGATTTGAGCCAGCTTGTGGTTGATCTCAGGTCCCGCTATCTTGCTTACTAGCGACAATGCTCTGCATATCATCCTCGATACCTCAACAGTAAAAAACACATATTAACACTGGTGTGCTCTCCCAACCAAGAATGCTCATTTAAGCTATCCCCCTCATGTTCTACCCAAGTACCTGTACCTGGCTTTGCCCAAACACATTGTGCGCAGTGTGGCCCGATTTTGCCTTCACGTCCGCACCCTCAAAGTCGAGCAAGCTACTTGGAATGAAGACATTTCTCCTTCCTGTGACCTTTGTGATGTCCAAGATGATATGCTGGATATACAGCATGCTCTTTTCAAATGTACACACACCCAGGTCTGCTTTCTTGGTTAAAGTATGCTTCCTTGTTCTCTGGTCCTCTTCTTTTACTCTGCAATGCCTCTCCCCAGACGGTCCCATATCCGTCCTCTACTCACCATGTACAATCCCATGGTACGATCCATTCATATATTCACTTTCATGGATCAAAACAACAACAAACTGTATCCTTTCTTCATGAACTTCTTTCTTTTTCTGAGCAGGCCAGCAGTCAGTCGCTTTGATTGGAGGCCTTCTTTGCTTCTGTAACCTGTAACCTGAGTCTCCCTTTCCAAAGGGTAAGAGAAAAGCTAGTGTGGGTCCAGTGGGCTTTTGGTAGCATGCTGCAGGTACAAGAAAAGAAAGAAACACTACGCAGGCAGGTACAGCTATGTGAAGAGGGTTCGTAGCTTTTTGACCCAATACAACCCTCCATAATATCCTAGCAAACATGGAGCGTTGCATGGGCATATTAAAAAGGAATGCTTTTAGAACATGTACTGTTGTACACTGTTCATCAAATGTCCTGCCAGTTCAGTGAGCATTTACCTGATCCAAAACTTTGGAACCTTTGAGCATAGTTATGAGTTGGGCATTTTTTTGCCAGGTCTGGTTGCAGGCCTCGGTCTTTATGCACATCTACCCTTGTAGGCAGATATAGCAATGTTATTGTACCCTACCTTCGAGCATAATCTTCCTTGTGCTGTTTCATTAAACACCAGCCCGCAACAAACATCATTTCCCCCAAGTCCAATTTTTGTGAGTTGAGCGCTATTTTGGCCAGGTTACAAGCCTCAGTGTTTCCGCTCAGCTGCCCTTGTTGGTGGATAAAGAAATGTAACCTTATCTTAACTCCTTGATCTTTATTCATGTAGATCATTCTCACTGCTTGCAACCCCAAGTAGCACATTAAGCCTTAAAGACTTCATGAACCAGGCTGATGTCCTAGGAATAGCCAAGTTTGTATCATCTCACCTGAAATGCTCTGCCTGGGTTTCATGTTTTCTACACTTGTTATCCAGATCGGATTGATTTGGTTACAGGCCCCATTTTTACTTCAGCTAAGCTGCCCTTGTAGGCAGTTACAGCTATGGTGTCAGGGTGTTACATTGCTGCAGTCTCTGTTAAGAGCAATTATGTGAAGTGCTGGCTATAGAGGTAGCATGTCAGGCTGAGAGTGTGACGCACACTCTCGCTGCAGCAAACTTTCGTCGTGACAGGCAGAAATATAACACCATAACAGGTACATCTATGTAACCCCTTCCTTTCATGTCCTTTCCTTGCACCTGTTTTCAAGAAAAGAAAAGAAAAACTACGTAGGCAGAGGAAACTCTCCCTACATCAATTAAGGAAAAGGAGACACATTGGCTCAAAACCTGTTTTCACATTACAGAGTTCACTGAGGCGTGACATGCGCAAACAATAAATTTCTCCCTACTCTTGATTGTATCGGGCCTCCAAGTTATGGGAACGGGCCTCCAGTTCTTTGATTTCCACTCGAGAGTCAGCGAGGGGGATCCTGTGGTTCATGTCATCCAGGCTAGGTAGTGTGCCTTTGGAGGAAGAGACATGTGTCTTCATCTGAAATTCATACACTGCTTTACATCCTAGAGAACATGGAGCATTGCATCGGCATGTTGACATGAATGCTTGCAAACCATACGTAGCAGAGTACTGTTCATCGAATGTTTTGAGTTTGTCTGAACTAACAACTTTGAAGCCTTTGAACATAATCTACCTCGTGCTATTCCATCAAACACTGGACCGCAACAAAAAGAAGTTCAAGTTGTTATCTTTTCTTTCCAGACCAAGCTTTGTGAGTTGTTTTTTTGGAGCAATGCAAACACAGCTTTAGACTTCAAGCTTTCCTTCTTACCAGTTTCAAGCTTGGTCTGGTTTGGTTTGGTTGTAGGCATCTCTTTTTTTGCTTCAGCTAAGCTGCCCTCATAGGCAGGTACAGCTATGTAACCCTTTTCCTTTCCTTCAAGGAACACAAAGTTTGTGAGTTGAGCAATTTTGGCCAGGTCTGGTTACAGGCTTGACATTTTCTGCATCCTGATGGAGTGCGAGTGGATACACTTTTTCATGAAGAGCGACAGTGTGTGATTCTCTTTAGCATTTGGCACTTCTAAACTCAGCTCTCTTTTTATGCTTCGGCTAAGCTGCCCTCCTAGGCAGGTACATCTATATAGATTACATATATGTAAACCTTTCCTTTGTTGGGGCTACACATACATCTGTCAATCCTTTGGTTGCTGAACACGGTACTTCATTCGTCGGAATGTTGTTTTTCATTACCAGGGCATTTCCAACCATTTTTTTGGTAATGGTAAAAAGACGATTTCTAGAAAACAAAATCACAATTGGACAGGTAATCAGTGTTTACTGGCAATCAGTCAGTAATTGAAGAAGTAACCACCGATTACTGAGTAAATTTCCATTTTTATTACTGGTAATCAGTGTTCTCTGGTAATCGGTCAGTGAGCGAAGCAGAAACCACCGATTACTGTGTGGATTTCTATTTTGATTATTAGTAATCACTGATTACTGTCTGGATTGCTAGGAATCGTGCTTTTGCGTTGGTTAGGTTCCCCAATTTGCGATTACCAGAAATCAGAGAATGTGGAAACCAGAAAGGATAAATTTTTAATTGTATGCAGGGGGGTTGTATCCTGTAGTACCAAACACTTCATTTCAGTTGCAAAAACGCTAAGTGCTGAAGGTATAACCGCTCTCACAAGGTTGGCCGGCCTCCCTGTCATTGCAAGTGCGTCCTTCGTGCGCGTTTACCCGCAAGTCGCTATCCTGGCAAGCATGAAGCTGTACATGAATGTGGCATGGTTATTCGAGAGACAATTCAAGCAACTTATATGCTTTTTACACGTCTCTTCTTTTTTTGGAGCACCGCAAAAACAGTTTTAGACTTCAAGCTTTCCTGTTTAATTCCAAGCTCAGGTCTGGTTTGGTTGCAGGCATCTCTTTTATGCTTCAGCTAGGCTGCCCTTGTAGGCAGGTACGGCTCTGTTACCATCTCCTATCCTTACAGACCTCAGTGTACCCACTCAGCTGCCCTTGTAAATGGATACAGAGATGACCTAACCTCTTTTAATACACTACTTCTTCAGACTAGGCTAGCGCTACCTGCCAGGTATCTTGAGAGGCTTTCCCTCAGTGTTACCCAGCTTTGAAGTTCTAGGAATGTAATGACGAATGTGTTCATCAGCAGCGTGCTTGCACACGCAAAAGGGTCAGCATGCACCAGGGCCACCCAGGAATTACCAATGTGGGGAAGCTTGAAAGAATATTTTAAGCGAACAAATGGATTTTTTTGAAGGAGCTTTTAAGTGAAAGGATGGAGGACCTTGTCTGCTCAAGCCTGCTTGGATTCCAAGTAATGCAGCGAGGCTCATGGCTTGAGTATGTCTACAGAATGCTTACACCAAAGGGAATACTCATGAGGACTAGTGCCCTAGGTAGTATGAAAGCTGGAGGGCCTCACAAGGCTACTTGCAGCATTTTTTTGGCACTCAGCAGCCTCTAAGCCTTGCGAGTTGTCGTGCACAGCTTTGTGCATTTGCGAGCAAGGAATCATGAATGCTGGGAAAAAGTGAGCAAACAGACATGGCCGTCATGTAATCTGGGATGAGGTAGCCAGTTAAGTCGACAAACTCATGCACATGCTTACGTACTAAAATTCAGAGCCCCAGATCTTCATGCAGCACTTCTTGAAAAAGCAAGGTGTCCCTCACAGACATGCAAGAGCATCTGCCACATTTGTACGCATATCATGAGGCAAAACATACCTGTGTTGTAACTGAATGCCCACCACCGATAAGCTTGTTTCACTGGGTCAACTTGTGACATTCTGGCACGCTTACATGCAAGTTGCATGGATGTCTTGTGCGTAATCTTAAGTGAGAGGGCTCATCCATGTACACTTACCTTTCAGGGAGATGCCAAAGCACTGGACAAGATGGAAACCATGCAGCATGGCATAGAAGACCTGTACTTACCGTACCATACTTAGCAGGCAACTGCCACTTGGCTAGCTTAGCAAGCCAGTCTCAGTAGGGACGGGTGCAAGCCTTACATTCGTTCATGATGTCTGTTCAGTATATCAATGAGCTCTCTGGCTAACACCAAACTATCCTCCAATCCACTTTCCCCTTAGGTTCCCCCCCATGTGCGCTTCAAGCAGCAGCTGCTGCTACCAACATCTGTCGCTGCTGCAACCAGGCAGACAAGCTGTCTGGCTCCCCTCTTGCTGCTTCCTTCCAGTGAGCAGGACCACGGTGCACAAGCGCCTGCAAGGCGACCAAATGGCACCTTTTGCTTTTTGGTTCAAATCAAGAAAGTTGCATCAAAAAATTGGCATCTGCAAGCCAGCCTTAACTAGCATCCTCATGCATGATGCAAGCATGTTGGCTTGCACAGTGCTGAACAAGCATGCCTCATGTTGTCTCTGGCGGTAGAACCAGCTCAACAGCTGCGCAGAAAGTTCTGTCAGGCTGCCTGCACCCCACGGCGTGCATGCAGTTGCTTTTTGGCCATCCCGCATGCGAGAGCATGGCTCAGGACATCCTTGTTCATTGCAAACAGACATGCACAGAGCTGTCCCCTGAAACTGCCACCTATCACATGTGAATGAATGCAAAGGCCTTGCAGGTTCATGCAGCACACTCCACTTGCCTGCAGCGTGCACTTAAACGATGGAGTTGGCTGCACTGGCGATACGGGGCCACAAGTCGGCGCACTCCTTGGCCACGGGGCCGGTGATGGCGGAGCCTGCGGCATTGGAAGGAGAAGGGGGTTTTGAGGGGGCGAAGGGGGACGGGGTCCCAAAGCTTGCTGTTTGCGTCCCATCTGCTTGCACATTGTGCTCCTGCCTCCTCCACTCCCTGCTGACTGCCGTAAAAACCAGCCGATGCATCTGACGCGCCAGAACGCACCCTTCATCTCGCCCTTGGGGTTCACGATGACACCGGCGTTGTCCTCAAAGTAGATGTAGGTGCCCTCCTTTCTCCTCCAGGGCTTGCGCTGGCGGATGACCACGGCAGGGGTCACTATGAGCACGGGAACAGCAACAAGTGTTGGTTGAATGTGTGTGTGAAGGCAGGACAGCAGCACCCCAAATTTGGAGGCCAAAGCATGCTGGTGAAAAAAAGGGGGGGCTGTCTCTTGGTGTCTCCTCCCCCATGCTCTGGCGGCAATGCCCCCTCCCCGCATCCACCCATTCATGCAGTGCCTCTACACACAACACCCACCCTTCTTGCGCAGGTCAGGCTTTCCCTTCTTCACGCTGGCCATGACCATGTCGCCAGCTGCTGCGGCGGGCAGCCTGTTCAGGCGGGCTCCCCAGTTGCACACGGAAATAACGTACAGGTTCTTGGCACCCGTGTTGTCCGCGCAGTTCATGACCGCGGCCACGGGCAGGCCGAGGGCCATGCGGAACTTGTTGCCGCTGGCTCCTCCCTTCACCTTGTTTGCCATGATTGCTTTTTTTTCAAGGGGTGTGCAAAGGGGGCCGTTGCCCTAAGTGGTTACTTCGACAAGTGCTTGGTGATCTATGGGAAAAACAGCCACGAGGACAGAAGCAATTTTGAGCACAACGGAGTGAAAATTAAAAGAGACAATTTTACTGTTTCAAAACGCATCAAGCGCACTGCGTAAAGGGGGAAAGAACACACGCAGCGTCTATGCTTTACTCCATGATACCTTGTGCCCTGCAATCATCCTTTGGCCTACAAAACCAGGCTGCAGGGCTGTGCTTGACATTGCTACTACTGTGACTGCACAGTTTGTTTAATGCTGGCAGATCGCACTGCTAGGCTCTACTGTTCAAGGCCTTCGAGATCCAAGGGACATCCCCACTTGACTCATAGGCAGTGCATTGGCCCATGTTTGCAACCCTCAATCAGGTATACCTCGAGGCTTGATGGACGCAAAACTCTCGCAAGATTAGAAAAAATTCAAAGAGCAGCCCTAGAGTGCAGTTCATCTCCTGTTGCGGATGCCCAAAAACAACTCATAAACAAGGGTTAGGCCAGCTTAGAACCTGAACCTTTTGAGGACTTTCAAGCGCTCTCATTGAGCCACGTCAAATTCTGGTCAGGAATCCTTAACACAACCTCAGGTTGGCAGGTTGGCAGGCTGCCTGACGGTGTGCAAGTGAAGCCGCAGAGCAGCATTGTTAGTTGGTTTCCAGGCACTGAGTGCATACTCTCGGGTCCGGTGATTAGAGATGAGGATGAAAGCATTGAATAGTTCCTAAATCGTTTCTTATTTTCCATCCGCACTGCATCTCAAATTAAGGTTAACGCCTCCCCTCTGACAAACAACAAACATCTAGAAATTCAACCTAGTCACACATAGGCAATCAGGAAGAACTTCTTGTACCTAACCAATCTAGTCTAACCCTCAAGCTCAAGGTCCCTGACTAAAGGACATGGGCCTACACTGATGGTAGCTGCCAAACCCAGAATGGCAAACAAGAAATTGGAGCAGGTGTCTACTGCCCTCTCACTGACAGCAAAAGTTGTGTTGAGCCCAACGCTGCTGGGATTACCAACACCATATGTCGAGCTGAATTAGCAGCAATTGCTGCTGCCATCACGCACTCTTATTCACACATTGCTTCAGACAGTCTTACCTCTCTCCATCAAATACATAAACAGCTAATTTACCCAGAGAAGCACAAACAACATATACAAGGGGACATCCTTACAATCATATCTCCTCTCATTAGCAACTCGCAAACCAATATCTGTATCTACAAAGTAAAATCTCATGCTGGCATTGCTGGTAATGAATGTGCAGATGCAATTGCTAAATATCAAGCAAGCCAAGCCAATAACATCGTGGCTGATACTGGGATCCCTAGCGCAGGCCCTGGCGGGAATCCTTTTTTTCATCTATTTTGGTTAGCCAAAGAGGAAAAAAAAGAACACAAAGCTGGCACATCCACAGCTCCTGCACCCAATCCTAAAGTCACCTACCTCCCCAATCTTCAAAATGCTCTCCAGTCTCATATGCATACAAAACACAGACTTGGATATGCCAACCCCAAAAAAGGCTACTACTCTTATTATCAGAGCTTATTACCTCATGTTTACTAGAAAATCAGCAATGCCTTTAGGAATATGCCTTGTATATCCACACCTATGAAGCGCACCATTTTACAATATCGCACGGGTACCCTCTGTAACCAAAAACATGCGGTTCGCTTCAAGAGGTCCACTAACCCATTATGCCCTCTCCCAGGCTGTCATCAATTAGACAGCGCACTCCACATGCTCTCAGGCTGCCAAAATCATATCATCTCCAGCATGAAAATTGAACGCCACAATGCTGCTGGAAGAATGATCATCAAAGCTCTTAGCAAAAGCCCTTGGGGGGCAGGCTTGGTGAACATGGACATGGGGAGTGATGATAAGTTGGTGCAACACAACCTCCAAATCCCTGCACATGCATCAAACAGAATTATACCCCCTTATCTTTTTCCTAGAAATTATCCTAAGAGATCTAGACTCACATCCAGTCGTCCTGATGCTATACTGATTACTCCCTATAAAGCCAAACCAACTCCTTCTTCTCCTTCTTCCACCCGCTCACACCATGCATTACGCAGCAGACACAACCCAACACAGAGGACCACACGAGCCAACCGCGTGAGACAGCCCCACCAACTTCATGTAAACCAGCGGCACGTGCACTTGGTCAAAATTAAGTACTGTGAAGACACGAGGCCTGGACAACAGTTAAGAGGCGGCACAGCGGCAGCATACAGACCTCAGGAAACTTATTAGTGCTAAAGTTGTGACCCTCCACACTATCCTGCTGGGTGTCGGTGGGACCTGCTACACTGATCATACCTTGAACCAGTTTGAACAACTTGGACTGGAACATCAACGGGCCCATAAACTTGCTCAAAAACCCCATGCCCATTCGGTTCAACAGTATGCCCAGAAGTTCAGTATGCCCATAAGCTTGTTACCACTAGACGTGCTATGGAAAGTAGTTATGTTTTTCACAGCCAGGTTCTGGAGCCGGGTGCTTCCAGTAACCCTCCAGATCCACATTAGCTTTTTCTTCCTTGTAGCTTTGTGGTGGAGGAGACTCACGGCTCTTCTGAGCCAATGTGTCTCCTTTTCCTTAATTGATGTAGGGAGAGTTTCCTCTGCCTACGTAGGTCTTTGTGCGAGCGCATGGCAGGCTTAGTTATGGACTGGGATTTTGTAGAGATGAGGCTGCATGCTGTGAGTTTGCATGCCTGGATATCAGCTGGCCCTTACTAAACACTTAGTAAGTGTAGGCCATGTGCTGCTTGCTGCTTGTATTCCTTTCAGACCTCCAAAACCTGCTTGTTGCATGCCTCAGAAACCGCACATTGAGACCTCAACTTGCTTGTTGCATGGCTCTGAAATTGCAGTTGTCTTTCTTCTGTAGGTGAACCTCCGTCCTCTTATTGTGCTCTAGCTGGACCAAGCTTTTTCACATGGATATTCTGTTGGCTGGCGAGGACCAGTCACAGGCCGATCAGCCGAACAGTCTGGCTGAAGGTCCCCCTGTGTAAATCTAAATCTAAATCTGCCTACGTAGTTTTCCTTTTCTTTTCTGTCTTTTTTGCTTCATCTTTCCTGTGGAAAGGACCCACGCTCTTGAAGCGAATGGTCTCCTTAACTGATGAAAGAAGAGAACCCTCAGCCTACGTAGATTTTCTTTTCTTTCTAGGGAGTGTTCTCACTGTCTCACTGCTACTAGCAGATTCTTTTTTTTTTCGGGAGCGGCTTCTGGGGTGGAGTTGCTGGGCACGTGATATGGAGAAACTCAAAACACGATCGCCAGGAGTGTGGCGGATTGTAGCCATTAGTTCACCAGGCCCCAGGAGCTCTGTCCCTTGGCTTGCCCCTAGCTAGCTCTATCTAGTCAAGTTTATTTTCATGAGACCTTAGCCATAATAAACCTTTCCTTTCTAGTTATGAGACCTTTCCTCCATGCACTGCATGGCACACTGCCCTCAGGCTTCTTTTATTGGCGCAGTCTTTCTTTCCTAAAAGCCCATTTTCCCTATGTAAACCTTGCCCAAAGTAAACTGGGACGTAAGTACGCCAAGGCTCCCCCTGTGTAGGCAGTCCTGGGGGATGCCTCTTTTCAAAAAAGGTTTCAAGAGCCTCGTAGACGTGGCAGTCCTGAGAGACGCCTGTTTTCAAAAAAGGTTTCAAAAACCTCGTAGACATTTAGAGCTCCAAGAGTAAAATTTTGGAAAGCACATTTCAAACATGGAAACGTAGCAAAAAACAATGGTCACCAGAAATTCATCGTCGTGGGGAAAGTCACAAAAAAGCTTTAATGCTCACAAAAAAGCAATAGTACAGGGCAAGAGTAGAGTACATTGCGTCAATAAAGCCATTTCATGAAACTAACCATTACATAACAGCAAGTGTGTTTTGTGCACAAGCAACATGAAAATGCAGATAAGTGCAAGGGCATAAAAAGTCCAGCCTTACGCTGTCCAGAGAATGGTCAATTGCAATCCTTGGCCATCAGAACCTGGAGGGTGCGAGCCAGTTGCTCCGTCAGCAAAAAAAATGTTTTTAAGAGGATGTTGAGGCTGGTTCTTGCCTTCCTGCAACCTGCTCGCCTTATCACACCAGTGCTTTTCGCGCTCATACAAATCTCTCAAAGAACCAATTGGTATACAAGAAATTAAGTTTAAACATGCAGTCTTCTGAGCAATGTAACCTTTTTTACTACGCTCTCTTTGTAGTCACCCTATCCAAAAAAGCTCCCGCAAAACTCATCAAAGCATCAGCATCCCTGACTCTTTTCACTCTTCATTCTCACTCCCCAATCCTGGAAGTTCAGATTAAGCATGTGCTTAAGTTTACAAATTTCCTCTGTCCTCCTCGATGACGAGCATAGCCAGCATTGAGTCAAGACCTTGTAAGTCACCTGAATCTTTGGGATGGCCATCACAATGTAGCATTCCTGACTCGCCGAATGCGAGGAGGGTCTGTGCTCTGTTGCTTCACCAAGTTTCCGAATTCGAGGTCAGTATTGGCAAACAACCTGCATGGAAAACGTGGTTTTCCAAATAACAAAGTGAGGGTCCAAAGCACTGCGCAGTGAGACGCATCAGAAACTGCAGTTCCCTGGGTAGGCAAGAAAACCATACAAGCTAGAACAGCAAGTTAATAAGGCAGGGAAATACCTCGATGCCTGCATTGCCTTGCCCATTTAGCTATGTTCACAACATGCCTTTCATTGAGTTCATTCAGTTCCGTTGGTATGGCCTTACTCATGGCAAAATATCTCCAGGAACCCTAGGAAGAATTAAGAACGCCTCTCAACACCATGATGAGTGCTAGCCCATCTCATTGAATCACATGCATTATGTATTGCACAGCATGTACATGTGATATCTAGCACGGAGTGAAATACAGAGTAATACTGCGCAGGAACGACATCGCCATGTACAAACACTGGTATTTGACCTGCATGGTGACTGGACGCATGCCACATAAACGAGCATTCCTTTTGAAAGTGTGTGGGTGCATGGTAACGCATGGTTAAAAAGTCAGAAATTTTCAAAAAGCTTCAAGTGGTTAGGGCTGGCCCCTCACCCCCTGGCACCCTCCTCAGCAACCCCTTTCTGCAGGGAAGCAGCAGCAATGGCATGGAGTACCATCTAAGCATTGGCAGATTCAGCTAAGCTGCCCCCGCAGGGAGGTGCAGCTATGTAACCCTTTCCTGTCCTTTCCTTTCCTAAGCATTGGCATGAAGCAGCAGCATGGAGCGCCAAGGATGCTGCAGCAATGGCATGAAGTACCTGGTTTGATGGTCTATTGAAGCAGTGGCATGAAGCAGCAGCATAGAGCACAATGACAGCAGCAGCAGCAGCAGTGAGGAAGAAAGCAGCAAGAGAAGCAGCGCAGGCAGCAGCGCAGAGGGGAGCAGCAAAGAGGGCAGCAATGCTGAAGATACACAATGGAAGGAAGGTTTAAAGGCAGGGAGCGGGGCGGGCATGGAAGGAACAGACGAGCATGCCCAGAGTAATCCGCAGAAAGTGAGCTGACCGGGTTGCACTTGTCAGGTGCCTTTTGTGCTTTTGAGTGAGAAAGCCCCTGCATGGTTGATGCGTGGTTGCAACAGCAACAGTTTTTTGGGGGGTTGCGTAACAGGTCTGCCAAAGAGCCTTGCTTACCTAACCTTGCCACGGCCTCGGTAGGGCTAGCCATGCTGGCAACCCAATCCTAACGATGGTGATTGGTGGCTCACCAAAAAAGGAGCACCAGAAGATAATACTGCCAAGTCGTTGGGTATGCAGACCATTATGATGGAACCCATGAGCCTCATAAAAGGCACCCAACTCAAAGCACAGTAGATGAGCGCTCTCATAAGGCGTGCAAGTTACATGATGTAACAGGAATTTCAATTCATAATTGCAGAGGCTTTCTTTGGCAAGGGGAAGAGTAGGCAGACACAATGAAAAATGACACGAGTGAAACCAAGCAGCGACTTGTACCTTCGAATGTTGTAGATCTTCAATTCAGAAAGGCTGCTGGCAGTGACATCTGCTCCCCGAAGCCTTCAAATGAAAGAACAGAAGCAACTGGTGGTGTTAAGAATCATGCAAGGAACCATGCTAACCACAGCTTGTCACAGCTAGCTTTGCTCTAAGCAAGACTTTTGGTTCTCTGGTTCTACATTCGTCTTCACACATGCTCTCATTGTTGCTTCTCGCTGCTTCACTCTGCATCAGTCAGTGTGCACAAAATTGGGGGGAAAACATTCCGATGTGCAGGCCAATGCGCATATTGCTGCATTTGCTAGAGCAAATATGAAATGCTTTTAGCCAGTTGCCAGCGTGCCAGCAGTATAGCTATCCTTATTGTCACCAGCATGAGCATTCGCACCATCAGCATCCATATGTCCACTCAGTGCAGTTCAGAGCATATTTGAGGGTTCCGGGTAGCCCGCAAGGCTGTCAAATGTATGCGAAGCCCCAGGCGCATTGAGCAAGTCTGTTATATTTTCATGCCCATAGGGATTTCAAGCCAAGGGGAACCAGCAAAACGTTGTTACATTGCAAACAAGTGTTATCCAAGAAAGAAGCTTCATGTCCAAAATGCACAAGTCACACACACAGGGGTGGTGTTATAAAGTCTGAGCATGCATTCATGCTTGTTTGTTTGTTTGTTTGTTTTGTTTGTTTGTTTGTGTGTGTGTATAATACGTGTGTGTGTGTGTGTGTGCATGTGTGTGTGTGTGTGTGTGTGCGCGTGCTTGCATGTGCATGTGTGTATAATACGTGTGTGCGTGCGCGCGCGCGCGCGCGCGCGCGTGTGTGTGTGTGTGTGTGTGTGTGTGTGTGTGTGTGTGTGTGTGTGTGTGTGTGTGTGTGTGTGTGTGTGTGTGTGCGCGCGCGCACGCGCGCGAGGGCCTGCCTGCCTGCATGTGTGTGTATGTGTGTATGTGCGTGAACCCCCCTTCTGCAGTGCTGATGTCTGCTGCTTCACCTTCCCCTACACCTTTAGTTTCAGGGCTGGGCCTCATGAGGCCACGAGCTCGAGCAACTGGGCGGAAAGGGAGGAAATCAGGGTCACAAATTATCACAAGAGAGCATGCACCCCAGCCAGTACCACAAGCAGCAGCACATACACATGTCTGTGAGGGCTGTTGCTGCTGCTGCTCCTGCTGCTCCTGGGGCTGGGGCTTGGCCTCTGCTCCTCCCTCCCCCTCCCTCCTCCAAGTGCCCCTCTGCTGCCTGCTTCTGCCTCTACACATATTTGCCCGCAGCTGATTTTAAAATTTCCGGGCAGCCCGAGACTTGCAGGAGCTACGCCCCTGCAACTTCCGGTGTGCCCGAAATCGATTTGGGCTGGCCGTCGGTCCAGCCCGAATTTACCTTTTTATTTCCGGGCGCCGCGTGGGATGAACAGCACTGTGTCCACTGAAGCCAACGGAGCTCTTGATTCAGAAACACTCCCTTCAGGAATCAATCATATGCAGGGATTGGCACATAGCGCTACATATCACATTTTCCAGCGCTATATAGCGTTACGTAGCAATACGTTATGATAGTGCTATTTACCAATGCTGCTCCCTATAGATCGGCATATAGCATGATATGAGGGTCTCCTATAGCGCTATATAGCACGATATGCAATATAGCGCTGTAGGCCAACACTGATCCATAATCACAAGAATCAGGCTTCAGGGACGACAGCTTCATTTAAGCATGCAAAATGAAACCTGTAACAGGCAGTCTAGGAGTGCACAAGAAGCACATCCTTCTTGACACAAAGTTTGTCCGAACCTTGAGGCGCACTTTCCAAATTGCCCTTGCTAGACGTAGCAGTTGTTTGATCCACATGTCACCTCATTCCCCCGGACACACCTGTAAGCGGGCTGCTCTTTAGAGCGGATGCCCACAATCTTCATGCTTGCATTGTGCGCAGCTGTGATGCTGAGCGGGCAATCATCAAACACCACACAGTGGTTGGGAGGGCGTTGCAGCTGGAGAGCACTGGACAAGAAGCTCTGTGCTGTCGTGCACATCTCGTCCGCACTTTGCAGGTGTACAAAGTGGTCGTGCAGGTGCATCTTCTCCAGCAGCCTCCTGTGATCAGACCAAGCATATGCTTCGTAAGAGGACAAAGTGGTCGTGCAAGTGCATGTTCCCAACAGTGATCAGCCCCATGATCAGCCCATGCATATGCTGTGCAGGCGGTCAAGTGGTCGTGCAGGTGCACCTTCTCCAGCAACCTCCTGCAATAAGACCAAGCATATGCTGTGCAGGCGGACGAGTGGTCGTGCAGGTGCACCTTCTCCAGCAACCTTCTGCAATAAGACCAAGCATATGCTTTGCAGGTGGACGAGTGGTCGTGCAGGTGCACCTTCTCCAGCAACCTCCTGTGATCAGCCCCGGCATGCAGCCCTTCCTCATTCGAGATTAGTGGGAAAAGTGAGGCATCCAGTGTTCCAGGCAGGCACCTCAACCACCAAGCAGGCCCAGCTCCGTTTGGAGCAGCCTCAGGGCAGCTCAAGCTGGGTGTATCAAGTCTCTAAGGCCCAGCATTTTCAAGCAAGGCACATTTGTGTGGAAAACTTCCATGCAGAAAAGGCGAGCCACAGTCACAAAAACACCATTTCATCACCAGAAGACACGAAGGAATGAGGCCGCGCAATGCAGCACACTTCTATGCACAAGCTGCAGCACCAGCAGCAGCAGCAACGAACACATGCCACAATTGTCCAGGTTGGACATTGCAGTACATGGTGCACCCAACCTGTCTAGCCCCAACATGCAAATTGTGAAATCTTCGCGATCTACGTGTGCCTGAGCAAACAGCTTGCTCTGGCTCACCTCACACCAGGCCTGCCCAGCACACCTCTGTGCAGAGTGTTTCCCTGTGGCCAACCCCAATGCGCATAGAGACCTCCACTCTCTCTGTTATGCACAAGTGTGGGAAGGGCTCACCTTGCAGTGGGCCTGTCCAGCGTGCTCACCGCGGCACAGGGAACACTGCAAGGTCACGAGGTCAAATGAATGGAAAAGAATGACTGAAGGAACCTGTGCGATGTAGCTGACTGAACACATGAAAAGAAGGTTGGGATTTGGGGTGTTTAAAAATGGAATGTGCAGGAACAAGCTTGCAGTTTGACTGGCGGAAATTTTTGTGATACATTCTAGAGTGCCCTCTTGCATGACACAGGGACCTGTTCCCTGAAACTGATCTTGGTGAAAGCACACTTACTTTATGAGATGGCAAAGAATTCGCAAGTAAACGTGACGAAATATCTACGCACGCCTGGTACTTCAGGTTTGGCACCCACTAGGTTGTTTAATTCAACAGTGCAGATCCATTGCCAAAACTA
>OU611757.1:4310000-4427500 GCA_914767535.2 Dunaliella primolecta
TAAGTTTGATGTGCTGGCTGGCTGCTCTCTTCTTTGCTGCCTCAATGCAATCCTTAATGCTTGCACCTTCCTTTCAACCTGCGGTCAGGTATTACGGCTGCTCATGGCCATGAGGTGCTGCATTCTCCCACTCCCCTCCATCAGCGGGCACACGTGTTTTGCTTCCACGTGATGTTCAATTTCCACAAGTTTTATACTCACACGATACGTTCACGGTGTACAGGACCCAGCCCTGAGGCAGAGCCGCAAGAGGGCAGGGGCATGTCAGGCAGAGATGCGCATGCTTTTCATGCGCTTTACTCACCAACACATCACATGTTTTACTCTGCTTTGATCAGGACCCCGCCCTGAGGCGGAGCTGCACGAGGGCAGGGGCATGTCGGGCAGAGGCTTGCATGTTATTTGCATGCTTTACTCACCTGCATCATACGTTTTATTTTGAACAGGATTCAGCCCTGAGGCTGGGCCACAAGAGGGGGGGGCATGTCAGTCAGAGACGCGCATGTTTCTCACGTGCATTACTCGCTGACATGATATTACTTCTGCTTTGAACAGGACCCTGCCCCCCCTGAGGCGGAGCTGCAGGATGGCAGGGGCATGTTAGGCAGACTCGCTTTTGACATGCTTTTCCATGTTTTTCACATGCTTCCCTCACCAGCATGGTGCGTTTTACTTGTGCTTTGAACAGGGCCCAGCCCTGAGGTGGAGCTGCAGGATGGTGGGGGCGTGTCAGGGCTGCTGGCTGCCTGGCTGCCGTCTTGGTTGGTGCCTGCAGGGGAGCGCACGGGGCGGCAGATGCGGCAGCTGACGCCCATGCAGCGGGAGCATCTGCGCAAGGCGCGGCTGCGGGAGCAGGTGTGGGTGGGAGTGCAACTGTGTGTGTGTTCCGTGTGAGAGGGGTTCTCTGGCTGCAGGTGTGCGGCTTGCCTTGTGGAACAGCTGCTTGTCTTGCTTGCTGCGTATGCGCAGGAACTTGTGAATCGGCTGCTTTTTATTGTTGTGCTTGCTCAGTAGCTCATGAGCGAATCCTTCTTAATTACCAGCGCAGTACTGCAAAGCTTCAGCAACATTGGTGCATCCATATTTGCTTCCATCCTGCTGACTTGTTTGGTGCATTGTGCATCCTTTTGCTTGCATCCATCCTGCTGACCTATTTGATGCATCGTACATCCATTTGGTGTCTGGATAATCCTTTTGATTGCTTTCATTCTGCTGCTCCGAATCCTCCTGTATCCATCTTGCTATGTCCAATGGGAAATTGAAGTTCTGGTGCGTACCCTCGCTCCAAATTAAGCTGCTAAGTGACTTTCTACTTGTGAAGTTTTTACCTGGATTTTTGTGTGTGTTAATATATCACTTATCTCAATCCACTGGCGCAGAGATGCTTTTCTGTGCAGCAAGAGCTGCACATTTGCATCTCATAATCTTTGTTCTTTGAGTTCTCGCCATTCCACAGTTTCACAGCAAGAAGGATGTGCTCTGAATGCATGTTTTTGGATTTTCCTGCATTTTAAAACCCTTTTGTCGTGGTTGTAATCCTCCCCAAAATGCTTAGCAGCTGAGTGAATACTGACAGGATCATGCCTGTCTTCTTATTGGCCATCAGGTTCTTAAAGAGCTTGGCCATCCGCCCAAACCGCCCTCCTCACCCAAAGGAGTATACCTGTACGGGTCTGTCGGGAGTGGAAAGACGCTGCTAATGGTGTGTGTGTGTGCGCGCGCTCTGCCCTGCTACATTGGACTATGATTTCATTGCTTCCTGTATAAAATAAATCAAATGCAGTCATGATCTAGATTTCAGATGGTCATGTGAAGTCAAAAAAGAGTGTGACCATCCAGGTCATCATTGATGGGTCAGTGGTCGTTGGCTCGTTCAAAAATGTGCTGTGGGACCCAGGAAGCCTGAAGCATAATGAATTGTGAAGGACAGTGCTGATGCAAGCAATTATGTCACACCAATCAATGCCTGGGTCTGGCCATGCTTTCTTTTGGCAACGGCCACTCTTTCCGATGCCCTTATTCAGTGTTGGCCTCATGGATTTCATCCATGTTATTCCGTCCATGCTTTTTATCCACCTCATGCTCTCTGTTCGTATCATTCCATCCGTGCTTCTTAGCCACCTCATCTTTTTTTCATCCTGTTCCTAAATACAAATATGTATGTCCAACCATCCTCGCTCTGGACAGGTATCACCGAGTGGAAGCTCTTCTGACCTCCCCTTAGTGTCTTGCATTCATGCAATTGTCCTCAAGATCTTCCATTCCGCCCTCGCCCAGACTGCCACCACTCCTCCTTGCTTTGTGTGCTTCTTAAATAACACCAATGCATTTCCTCCGTGGTAGAACATCGTCCTGTTTTCCTCCGTGGCATTTCCTCCGTGGTATAGCATGTATGCATTTCCTCACGGTTTTTTTGCATCAGGTCACTCACTTCTGCTTCCTGTTCCAAATTCCATCCGTGCTTCTCCTCCAGGATATCTTTTACTCTGCCCTGGCCCAGAACAGCCATCACTTGGGAATCACTAAGCACCGGCGCGTGCACTTCAACACCGCCATGCTTGAGGTGTGCATGCCCGCGGATGAATCACATCTGTCAGAATGGAGTGTTTTTTTAGGAAGTCTCCCGTCAAGCGTGCGCTTCACCGCCGCCTTGCTCGTGCTACGTTGAGGGGGGGAAGGTGAGGAACGATGCACAGGGCTCATGCCTTCAAGGGTCCATCGGTTTATGTGCATGTCCTCAGTCGTATGTGTGTCTCCCTCTTTTTGTGTGTGTGTTTTTGGGGTATTTTTTTGTATTAATTGTGGTTGTCACGGACTCCACTGGTCTTTAAGGTTGCGGTCTCCACTGGCCTTGTGATCAAAGACTCCACTGGTCTTAAAGGTTGCGGTGTCCACTGGCCTTGTGATCAAAGACTCCACTGGTCTTCAAGGTTGCAGTGTCCACTGGCTTTGTGATCAAAGACTCCACTAGTTTTAAGGTTGCGGTGTCCACTGGCCTTGTGATCAAAGACTCCACTGGTCTCTAAGGTTGCAGTGTCCACTGGCCTTGTGATCAAAGACTCCACTGGTCTTTGTCCCCACCTTGCAAGTGATCTAACTGGCATGTGGAGAGTGCTTAAGACATACTCGTCCTTGGAGCCAGTGCTATTTTGTCAAAGCCATGCTGCAATAGCAGTGTTCAGGGCATAACTTTGTGAAACTTTCCATTTCTGTTCGTTGCAAGGCCACCAGGCTCGGGCTCACACATGAGGCTAGGTTCTGACGCAAGCAAGCGTACCCTTCACCTTGTAGATCTACGAACTTCTGCCACCAAGACCAGCAGGTTTTCCAACATAAGCAATTGTGCCCTTCACTGTAACCCTCACCTCCTAGATCCACAAACTCCTGCACGACCAAGACCGGCAGCAGAGACAAGCAACGCATCAGGGGGTTTTGCAGCACCACCACAACCGCCAAGGAGATAATGAGCAGGCCAGCAGCAACAGCAGCAGCACAGGGGGGCTTAATGCCAGTGAGGATCTGTATGAGTCAGGGCGGATGCGCAGGAGCTTCGGCATGCAAGGGGATGAGGTGGTGAGTGAGTGTGCCCTTGCGGGATTTTAAGGACTCATGAAGCTTCCACAAAGTAAGGCCTACAGCCCAATACGCCAATCAGTCGCTGGAAAAGCCTGTTCATCTAGCGTCTAAAATCTGAGATCTGACTGAAAATTTTGGAATTTGTGTCTCGATCCTAAGAAAAGCATTCTCTCAAGGTTGGCAATATCATAACAGCTGAGAAGGAAGTGAAGTAGGAGCTTCAAAGAAAAACCAAGGCATGCTTGTTATTTCTGTGCAACTCCAAACATACGCACAGTAGCAATAAGTAAGAACATGTTCCTTAGTTTGGAATTCATTGTAGCCATACTCATCGCAAATATAAGAATAGCCTAGCCATTAACAAGGCTCAACCTCCAAGCTATGCGCCGTGAGCCTGCTCTCCTCACATCCCTTATGGCCTGCCTTTCCAAGTTAATGAACATGTATGACGGGACTGTAAAAGGTGAACCGCAGATTTGATTAAATAGTTCCACACAAATGAAGCCACATAACTACTCTCCTATTTGTCAACTTCTCCATGCCTCATGCTGCTTGTGGCTGGAATCTGCAAAGGAACTGAGGAGACTTGTAATGTGTCTCGTTTTAATCCAGAGAAATGCAATATACAAACACATTAACCTCAAATTTGGAAGTGCCCAAGCAAACATAAGCAGGCCAGCAAGATGTGTCCCTACCAGCCACATGCAGATCTGGTCCAACGCCTGCCAAAATGTTTCACAGCGTGGTTCTATTGTGCATTTGACAGTGTGGTTGCCTATTGGGCATATGCTCTTGGCCGCATCCTCAAACACTAGCCGATGCGTAGCATTGCATTCCACGCCGATGTGTAGCACTGCATTCCACTGTAGCACTGCATTCCATGCCGATGTGTAGCACTGCATTCCACTGTAGCACTGCATTTCGCGCCAATATGTAGCACTGCATTCCACTGTAGCACTGCATTTCATGCCGATGTGTAGCACTGCATTCCACTGTAGCACTGCATTTCATGCCGATGTGTAGCACTGCATTCCACTGTAGCACTGCATTCCACCCCCACAGACAGCGGCTCAAAACCTGATCGCTTCTACTGCTGGCTTTCAAACGCACTGCCTTCTTTTAAGGGGTGTGTGTGCCCCAATCTGGCATGTATGCATGCTTGCAGGTATAACATCAACTTTTGAAATCAAAAGCAAAGCATGCAGCCATTCCGTCGACTTGTGACCAGGATCAAAATTGCTGGCCACCATAAAAATCTGTAAAGCATGTTTCTCTGCTACCTTCAAGAAAGGCTTTGTTAATATTGTACAGGGATCCACTTGTCTTTGATCATGCATTGCATTAGGAGCAGCATTGGTGACATAAGAGGCTGCTTTGGTGAATTGATTTGCTTGATAATGCTTGAATGCCTGTTCTTACTTATGCTGGAACCTACTTGAGAGCCCATGCTTCGTACACTTTCCCCCGTGCTGGACAGCGCCACGCTGTGAGGCGCCCTCACGCAGCTTATTTTTTGTGTGTGGTGCATGCATCCCATAAATGATGCACATTGGGCTGAATAGGCTGTTGTATCCAATGCATCTACATCAATTAATGTGCATTTTGAAATATTGAATTCCGTGTTTTCAAAAGCTGTAACCAGGCCGTTGTTTTGAGTGTGTGCCTTCCTTGATCTGTTGTATTCAGTGCATTCCTGTCAGTTGATGCATGTGAGGTGATCTGGCCGTTGGCTTGAGCGTGTCTCCCTTGATGTTGCACGGCACGGCATCCCCTCACTGTATGCTGCACGGCATCACTGTATGCTGCACGGCATCACTTTATGTTGCACAGCATCACTGTATGCTGCACGGCATATGTGTGTCTGCGTAAAGCTCACTATGTGTTGCACCTTCTCTCTTCAAGCTGCACTGCAGACAATTAGGCTAGGGAGATGCATTTGTTTGACAACAATGCACAATCGCTGTGGATCACCTTTTTTGTTCATGTACAGGCCCAGCAGCAGAAGACATCAAAGAAAGCAGTGATGGCAATTCGGAAGTACCTGAGGTGAGCATGGGGTGCCACTGAGATGAACATTACAACCATATTGCCCCACAAAGGCTTATTTTTCATCAAATTCAACTCTTTGTTGCCATGCATTGTTGTGTCTGCTAGAACGACCACCAAATTGGGAAGCACTTCCTGTGTGAAACTTCATTCACTGCTCAATTTATATGTCCCCGCCCTTACCTTTTTTGTGTCTGAGGATGGATGGATGGATGAAGGCTATTGGTCCTGCTGTCCTGAATCTACTTTGAAGCAAGAATGCCAGATCTTGTGCAGCTTTTCTCGCTCAATCACTTTGCCAATTTGAGCATGAGCAGAGCAAACTGCAGTTTTAGAGGACAACAATCTTCATAGTAGGACATAAGAAGCTTCTGAAGAGGGAGGGAAAATCCTGCCAAGCTGCCATCGTAAACTTGAAAGCCCTGTCATTGTTTTTGTTGGCGCTGGATACCAATGTTTCAAGATTCTGAAGGCGGCTTCAAGCTTGTAGAAATCAAGCTTTGGGGGCAGGAACCTCCAAGGTCAAGCCCTTGCCCTGCTTGCCCACAATCAGTGGAGCAAGTATATGGCCTGAGGCGGTGGCTGTCTCAAGAAGCCGCTGCATCACACTGGGAACTGCCAATTCTAAATCACTGCTGTTGTCTCTTGCACCTTGTTTGCAGCTTATCAAGAATGGGCAGGATACCGCCTGAGGCAGTGGCAGCCTCAAACAGCCGCTGCGTCGCGCTGGCGGCTGCCGGACTGCTGGAGAGTGCTGAAGACATGCACAAGCTGGAAGCCAAGGTCCTCTGCTTTGACGAAATGCAGGTGTGTGAGGACCTTGAGCTGTGCGGTTTTCAGCGCTCAAAGCTGTGCTGCAGGGTGTACAGGAAAATGAAGCTTCCATGGAAAGTTTGAAAGCCATTCCATGATGTCGTGGAGTTTGCATACATCGTCGATTGCTTCACTGCCAATCTTGTAACATTTGCATCCGTGGATTGCAGGTTGCAGACGTGTTCTCAGCTGTCGCTTTGAAAGGCATTGTGGAGTGGATCACAAGCTGTGGAGGTGAGCACTTGTTTTGTCTCTGCGCTCAGAAGAGGATGCTGCATTGACGTTTGGCACCAAGAGCCTTTTTGAGCTTTAAGCTTTTTGCGACATGACTCCCCCAGGGTCTGGCATTTGATCCATGCATCAACACATTGAGTGTGGACTTCCAGACCGTTGATTGCGCCCCTTGTCGATAAGATGAACTCCTGACTTTTGATTCAAACTTTTTTTTAAAGGTATCTGGAGTCGTAAAGCCTGGGGCAACAACAGGATGTTCCTGGGTTGTAGGCCATACCATGTTCATGCATGGCTGAGTGTGCGCTATGCAAGCTGCTGCAAATCACTGTTTACCCACTCCCCCTAGCAAATCAGCAGCAGATAATACACCAAAGGCTCCCTCATCTGCACACCAGAGCAGGTCCTGCTCCACATCGCATGAGCAAATTTTGGTGCTCTCACCTCTCATCTTGCAGTGCATATCACACCATCCTTAGATCACAAATCAAACATCCCAATGCAACTGGAAGTATGCGAATTCGTTGGCTCAGCGGCAAGCTGGAATGGTCCGCAGGTGGACTGCAAAGCCCCTGGATCCAAAATGGATATCCGAAACAAATGCTGATGGAGTGTCTGTCAACACTAATCCAGGGGCCCGAGGGGGCCAGACTGGAAAAGTCAAAATCAAAAATTTCAGGATCTGTGCTCCTAAACTTTGCCTGCTGCACCTATGGTCCCCCAAAACTTATCTGCCCCGACAAGAAGCTTTGCTTGGTCTGCATATGCCGAGCCTCAAGGCAGATGGTGAGCTGGCTGGCTTAGTCCCAAACTGCCTGCAAAACTTGTTGCAAACGTTCCTGCAGTACCAGCCACTGCCCCCCATGCCAACCAAACATTGCAGGACTGCTAAGCAGTTCTGTTTGGGAGGGTAGCCCAAATTCTGAGGCGGGAGGTTGCCCTGGGCTGGCCAGGGCAGCAGGTGTGGACTCTACCGGGAAACAGGCAAACCTAGGGGCTCACGCCCCATGAATGGCGCTTCATCAAAAAGGGTCTCCATTACTATCCAAGACAATTTCAAGCTGTTCAAACATTGTCGCAAAATTCAAGACGAGTCTTTTAAGTTGAAGCTATCTGAGCAAATTCAGAAAGGTTTTGTGGTTTTGTGCATGGCTGCAAGTCACAGCCATGATGATTGATCTTGCAGTGCTTAAAGTTTGGTATGCCCTCTCCTTTTTGTTCAAACAGGCATCATCATCAATGATGAGTCAATGAATGCTGTCCTACATGCTCCAATCTCCAAGTGTTTGCCTAAACAACTTTAACTTGAGGCCTCATGTTGCCCCTGCTCTACCCTTTTACAGCCAAGTCTATGGTTTTTTTATTTTCCCTGATTCCCACTTTCCCTTTCTGTGGCAGGCGTGATGATTCTAACTTCCAACAGGGCACCAGAGGAGCTGCCGAGGCATGGACTCCATGAAGTGAGGATTTAGTTTTCATGCATGTTCTCTTGTTTCCGCTCTTACATAGTTCACCAAGGCTTGTACTTGTTTGTGTTCTAGCACTCCCGCACCCTCCTGAACAGGGACCACGCTGGTGCTCATGCTATGCTTTGCTGTAGAGCTTTATACATTTTTGTAATCTTCTTTTTCCAAAGGAAAAGCATTCCTGAGATCACAATTCAAACATGCACGACTTCACAAGAGCATGAAGACTGACGGCAAGCTAGATGAATACTGGAGAAGCTGATCGAGGCCAATACAATGATTTCATGCGGTATCTAAAAATGTGGAAGCCGCAATGCGATGCCCCATAACCATCACTATTGTTGAATTTCTTGATTAATTTGATTTTGGTTGTGAGCGTCAAACAAAAGTATCTGGGGGCAAAGCTGGTGCAACTAATCTTGATGACTGATGGCTTCTGACAGCAATACACTGCTGACTATTTAACCTGTGCAATTATCCTTGGCTCCTTGGCTTCTGTACCTGATATCATTTTCTTGTAGGTATTCTTTGGGCATTTTGTATGTTGTGGTGAAAGTGGCAGATCATGCACAATCTGGTGCACAAGTGCATGCCCAAGCACTTCCAGCTTTCAATAAACTTCCAAGACCACAGTGTCCTGACAGTATGCTCCTCCTTTGAGCATCAGTGACGGCCTTACCTTTTGCATCATGTCTTTGTGACTTGATGTAGATGCACCCTTGTTTCCTGAGCCAAAATCAAATGCATGCGTTAGCGCATGGCTGGGTCAAGGATTGACTTTAAGTGTGTTGGGCTGAAGTGATGGGCCTAAAGGGATGTGGGAAGAGGAGTCTCAGGTTTCAGGTAAGCAGGCGAGGCTGTGAGGTGATCACCCCCTTCATGCGTGTGGTGCAGTTGCTGCGCAGGGCACGTTCTCCCTCTCTTGCACACTTTGTGGTAGTCTCAGGTACTGTGTGGTGAGGCTGTGAGGTCATTCAATCCCCAAATCCCTTTTATGCAACTATGCAGGGCGCGGCCTCACACTTGTAACATCTCCTCTGTGCATGTGTTGTGGTTGCTCCGCAGGGCATGTTCTCACACTTTGTGGATGCGCTCAACAACACATGCGACGTGGTCCCCCTGAGCAGCAGCACTGACTACCGCATGCAGATGCTGGCTCAGGGGCGGCAGCAGCAGCAGCAGCAGCAGCATGCAGCGGTAGCATCGCCTGATACTGAGTGTGAGCATGCCCTTGACAAGGTGTATGCCTGCCCAATGTGCCCAGCCACCCAGGAGCACCTGAACAGGGTGTGGGCCACCGTGACACAAGTGGGTAGAGTGAGGGTTTCTGGTCCTAAGTTACAGATTTGCTAGTGCGAGCCTATGAGGAGCTCCTGAACAGGGTCTGTTTGCTACAGTGATGCAAGTGCATGGTGGGTAGGTTCCTGGGTCACGTACAGCACAGTGAATGCCAGCCACTGGGGAGCACCTGAACAGGGTATGTTTGCTACTGTGACGCAAGTGCATGGTGAGTAGGTTCCTGGGTCACGTACTGCACAGTGAATGCCAGCCACTGGGGAGCACCCAAATGGTGTGTGTTCTACAGCAACTGAAGGGCATGGCGTGCAGGTTTCTGAGCCAAAGCACAGCATGGCTACTGCCAGCCACTGGGGAGCAACTGGGAAGGGTGTGTGCAGTGGTGATGCAGGTGCATGGTTTGTGGTTTTCTGCATCATCTGTGTGTCGTCTTGCTGTTTTGCCACTGTGACAGACACTGTTTTGGAAGCACACACCAAAAAGAAAAGGTTGGCTTGTTGGAATTGTTCATGTCCAGTGGTTTGGTGTGAAAGTCTGCAATATGCCGTACGTTCACGACCAGTTTGAATGGTGTCCACTTGAAAAGTTTTAGAATTTTCGATTTTAGTTTGAACGGGGCTCACCAAATTGATTTATTAAGTTTGATTGTACTTCAGGTGGCCTTTGACTGGCATTAATTTCTTAGTTCGAAAGCTCAATTCAAATCTGCTGCTGACTGTGCTGCTAGTAGGCTTGCTGCTGCTGCTGCTGCTGCTGCTGCTGCAGACTTAACTGTTGCTGCTGCTGCCGCTTGCTTAGCTGTTGCTGCTGCTGCTCAGGGGCAGGGGGCTGGAAAGGCTTGGGCGCATTTTTGCTCCCTGGGGAGAGCACACCTCATCATTAGCACGCAGTCCCAGTGGAACGTAAGCTATCACTGTGGTACAATTGGAAGCTAATGCAGCGGCAACTGAGCTTTCACCTGGAGGACGCCCCACTGGGTTCTTCTGCGCTGCTGGCTTCCCTTTCCTACCTGCCTTGGCGTTTGCCTGCCTGGCACGGTCTGACAAGAAGTGCTGGGTGGAGTCTACAGGCTTGAGCCACCTAGCTAAGAGATTGGAGCTTGAGCTGGGGGCCTGGGAGGCCATTTTCAGCACAAGCCCTTTTCAGCCCCAAAATTTATTAATCTTTCAAGTGGAATGGGTTCGAACGCTTGGCAATAATTAATAAAAAAATTCGAATTTTGGCTCTAGAATTAATTGATATTCGAACTGGTTGTGAACGTACAGTTTTTACTCTTATGGGCATCACTAGAGGTCTGATGTAGGCAGTAGGATCGGTTGCAGTGGCCGGACTAGTTTCATTTAAGTCTGGTGCATGGACCGACTTTATTAGTTCATGAAAATCATTGTGAGTCTGGTGCATGGACTACTTTGGCAAACAGTAGGGTTACATTTCTAGTGCATGGACAGATTTTGTCAACTTATGGCAACACGCAACACTAAAGGCCTCATATGCTTTCCGGGCACACCGACAAAAGGGACCTCAAGAAAAAACTCCACGTGGAAGGATAAACGCTGTTGCACACCTACGAAAGGATGGAAACCAAAGGGGGTCATTCACACTTGATCTTCAAAGACATTGCACGTTTAGGACGCACCCTCATCACTTGCAGCACATGGCTGCACGTGTGTGAAGGATGCAGCTTGTTTCCTTCGAGCCTGGAGGGTACCAAACCAGGGCTGCTCCTCCGTTTTGTAGGGTGCAGCTGCCAGCAATGAGCAGGTGCCTATATTGTTTGTTTCATTCATATCTGTGTTTTCATATGTTTGGCAGGGTGCAGCAGCCAGCAGTGAGCAAGTGCCCGTTTTATTTGGTCGTACCCTCAGCGTCAGAAAAGCTGCTCGAGGTGCGATTGAGTTTTGCTGCCTGTGCATTGGTTTGAACAGCAGGTACTCAGTTTAAAAAGGGAGGGAAGAGTCTTAAGGCTTGCTTCGTCGTGACGGAGTGACGGGTCGATGGGTCAGGAGTTGGCAGAGACATGGCTTAGGTGTTGAAGTTCTTTACGTTTGTCTGTATGTATCAGCTTCTGGTTTTTGTTTGCGTCAATTCTGTGCACTTACTCGTCAAAATTGCTGCACCCTTCTCAAAGCCCCTGGAGTGCTTGTGCAGGGCTTCTCTGATGTCCAAGGACTCTTTTGGCCGAGCTCCCAGCACATGCCTTTTTGTTTTAAAGTAGGCTCAATGCTCTGATGTCAACTTATTCACGTACTGCAACTGCACTTGCAGGGGCAGCGTATTTCCATTTTGCGGAGCTATGCGCGGCTGTGACTGGGCCTGCTGACTTCACTGCCTTAGCTCAGCATTACCACACACTTTTCATCCATGGCGTGCCTGCCATGAGCATGCAGGTGGGTACACTTTTGGGGGCTTCAGCCTGTGTGTGTACGTGCGTCTTCACTGCCTTAGATCCGCAATATCACACACGTTTCATCCATTGAGTGCCTGCCATGAGCATGCAGGTGTGTACTTCATGATATGTGAGTTGGCATGAGCATGCAACTGTGCCCTTTTTTGGGGGGCGGGGATAAATTATGTGTGTAAATGCTTGTCTGGATGCTAGCATGCATGCAGCACTTGTCCATGCTCGCTTTTGTGCAAATGTTTGTCTAGATGTTTGCAAGTGTGCCTTTGCCTGCCCGGATGCTCGCGTGCATACTTCATTTCAATCTTGGCTTTGAGCTTACCATTGTGGAGACTGAAATGAAGATGCTTCATTTCAATACTGGTATGAACATTGCGTAGTTCTAACACACGTATGCTTTGACGGGCCATACTACTTTAAGAAGCACCATACCTAACTTTTGGGTCTTTCCCTTCTCAGCAAATGGATGGTTGCAATTGCAGCCTTGATAAGCAGAGAGAGAAGGGAAGCTGCATAGGTAGCAGGACCACTCTGTACTTCCGTTGAGGAAGAGAGGATATGAAGCAAAGCCAAAGCAGGACAAAAGAAAGGGAATTCTATGAGGATGGATTTTGATTACTTAAGCATCGCTCAAATGGAAGCTTGTTTGTGTTGTCCTACGCCGTATGCTACGCTTATGCATCTGCAAACCCCCCAGCGTATGCTTATCAGTAGTGGTGTGATCCTTCCCAATTCATGCTGCTTGTACAGATCCGTGACCAAGCGCGCCGTTTCATCACCCTTGTGGATGAGTTGTACAATAATAAGGTGAGATGCACCCTTATCACCCTTTTATCACCCTTATGAAAAGTAAAAAGTTAAGGTTAGCTGCTGTCCTGTGCCTTGTGCAATTGCCTGTCCAGCAATTAAGGACTGTGTAGAGACAAACGTGATTTTAAGGATTATTGTGTTGCTTTTTCTATGAAAAAGGGAGAGTGTGAGATAGTTTTGGGATGCTCTGCACCAAAATATGGCGCTGGGATGAGCATTGGAAGAGGAAGTTGGAAGGACAGCTTGTCATGTTCAAGCGCTTAATTTGAAGTTTTGTGAGGCTGCCTAGGGTGCAAGGATGACGTACTGCGTATGGTCAAGTGTACCAGGGCTGGTGTAGGTGCAGGCTGCTGTTCAACTCACGTCCTGAGGTTGAGAAGGCCATGTACAAAATGCAGGATTAAGCAAGGGTGAACCCGACGCGTGAAGACATGGGTGAAAAGACAAAGCTGCAGGCCCAAGACAGCAGCTCCCTTCCAGCACAAATTTTTATGCAATGACTGTGCTGCTGCCTTTTTCCTTGCCTCCTATGTGATGCCATGCCTTCCTGTCGGTTGCAAGCGCTGCACCCCATTTCTTTCCCTCTACTCCTTGCCTCCTATGTGTTGCTGCCTTTTTCCTTGCCTCTAATGTGATGCCATGCCTTCCTGTTGGTCGCAAGTGCTGCTCCCCATTTCTTTCCCTCTGCTCCTTGCCTCCTATGTGCTGCTGCCTTCTTCCTTGCCTCTCTCTCTCTCTCTCTCTCTCTCTCTCTCTCTCTCTCTCTCTCACACACACACACTCTCTCTTACACACACACACACAGGAGCTACTGCTGATGAGCTCAGGGGTGTTCTTTCTTGCTTTGCACTCTGAGGCGCCCCTTTTCTCTCTCTCCTTGCCTCTCAGGTGCTGCTGGTGCTGAGCTCAGAGGTGCCCCCTGAGGAGCTATTCAGCGTGAACAGAACGCTGGAGGAGCCCATCCTGGACCTTGAGCAGTTGCAGTATGAGGGCGCCGTAGAAGGTACGGCACCTCCACCTCAAATTTTAGACTGAAGCCAAGGTTTTGCGTCGTGGACCTCAAGCAGTTGCAGTAAAAAAAAGTGTCATGGAAAGTGGGGCACCTGCAACAGAGCCTGGTGTGTGTGTGTGTATGTGTGTGCAGGAACGCCAAAATGAAGACACTTCTAAAACTCCCAGGGGACCCTGCTCATTGAGATGTGGACTCTGAACCCTTATTTCATAAAACATCGATATTCCTCAGGCCATGGGCACAGCGCTCGCTCAGTTTCAGTCCATGCCCGCATTGTGCACGCCACTTCACTTTTGGCTGCACATGACGGAGGCCATTAGCCAAGCATGCTCCTAGCATCAATTGTAAGGCAGTATATGAGATATTATTTTTCCAAAACAATGTCATCTGTGTGATGTGTCTCCTTTTTGGTGTAAGGAGAGTCTCTTCTGCCTACTTTGTTTTTTACTTTATTCTTTTATGAAGGAATGTTGTACAAATTCCAGGATGCAGAAATTCATTAAGCATCAGGTGTGATGGTGGGGATCTTGCACTTCAAGAATAGTCGAGCTCCTGCAAAATAAAACTAAACAAAAATAACTGATAACAAAGGGAATACAGCTGCGTGCACTTGTACATCAGCCATTGTGCTTAAGCATTTCCCTTGACACCATGAAAGCTTGCAACAAGAATTCAAAACAGGGTGCTCCTAATGGTTCAGCTGAAAATGATCCAGCGATAGACTAGGCTAGAGAGGTATGTACGCCAAGATTGGGTCTGATGCTGATTACAGCCTTCGGATCAGATGACAAGCTGATGGCAATTGTGCTCCTTCCTGCTGTGAGCTTGCATGCCACTTTATTTGCATGATATACTGCTAGGAGAGTATCTACATGGAGTCCCAAGGAGTATCCACGACCTCCTTGACAGCAACCTGCCCTTGAGCTGATGGCATGTAGGGGTCGAGAGCCGCTTGTGCGCTGTTTGGGCTCATTGCCTTGTTGCAGCCTTTACCACTTCAGCATGCCACGCTTATTCTCCAGCTTTGTCTATATGACACATGTTGGACATGTCAATGCCTCCCTAAACATCCTGCAATGGGTCTTCAGTGCGCTTGGCCTCAGCAGGTGTCCTGCGAGACCCCATGCACATCTGGCGCACCACGCCGTCTTGATCCTTATTATTAATCAACCCTTTAATTTCCATGCCAACGCCATCCCAACTTTGTTTGCAAACTATTAAAACCCTAATAAGACTGATATTTATTGGTTTAAACGTATAGTGCCACATTGTGGACCAATGGACACTCTGCACCTTCAATTTTATGCCAGTGGCCCTTGCGTCTGTTCTGGGCATCCTTAGCATTCTTTGTCGATCACCTAATCTTTTTCGACCAAACCCTGTCATTTGCATTGTTCCATACAATCCCTTTTCATGTTAGTGCAATTTTGAGGGCCTAAGCTGGGTGATATGAGAGGCTGAAGCAGCACACATAAGACACGCACAAAAATTGTTCTTTTTAACCAAAGGGAGGAATGTGGCTGCCCAATCAATGCGTTTCCTGAAAAAAAATGAGTGGTACACCGTGCTTTGATGTTGCATGTCTATTTGATTGCCTCCTTGGATGCCTAAGCCACTTCACTTTTTTGTAAACACATTTAAGCTGCTTGCTAACCAACACACCGTCCACCGTCATGTCACGGAACCCTGGTCGAAAGGCGAGGAGGCCGTTTCCAAGGAGGAGGTCCCCGGATCGATTCCTTGTGGCCGGGGTGGAAAAATATGCCCTCTGTCGGTGGGAGTCATTGGGAGGCTCTTTCCTTCATGCACGCGGCCGAACGGCAAGCGTAGATCTTTCCTTTCTTTCTTTCCTTTAGCTGCTCCTCTGGATCAATTGCATGCCTTGCTGGTCTGACACATGTCGGTTCTAATGCTCAGTACCGTGTCTTTGCTTGAGGTCCTTGCTCATGGTTGTGCACTTCTTGGCATGGTTCCTCTTCAACAGGTTCCAAGCTGCGTACCGACCTGAGCAGCGACGCTGGTGTTACAACTTTTGCCACTTCACCAACTGAGGTGAAAGAAGCAAAGGCGTTGCTTGGGGGACTGGAAGAGCAGGTGCGCAAATGGCTTGAAGATGAGTGGCTGGCATTCGAGTTTTCGTGAGCCAATGCTGTTTTCTAGGAGACGGCATGAAGGATGACACCCCTTTGTAAGTCTCGTTGATTTTGATTAAAATTCTAAAGACAATGCCTCTGTATGTGTACATGCAGTTCGCATTTGCCCGGGCCCTGTCCAGACTGTATGAGATGCAATCTCAGGTGAGGGAACAGTTCAAATTAAAGAGATGCAACTCAGGTGAGCTGCGCATTTTGCTCGTGCTCTGTTGAGGCTGTACAAGATAAGATTTGCCAGAACCGTGATGTTTTTCTTGTTAAGGGGCGCAATCCTGCAATCAAGAGGTGTATCTCAATTTGAGCCAACCGCGTGTGTATTGGAAGGATGTGTTTTTAATTTGTCATCACAATTTAGTCGTCATGAATTATCTTGCTAATTTTATGTGCTTATGAAGTTTTCCACAACTTGAAGTCCACCTCATGTATATTGAGGACCAAGTATACACCTCCATATGGCAGGCATGCACTAAGTTTCAATGCATGGTTGAAGGGCTTGATGCCAATGAGGCATACTTGGTAAGGTCAAGTCTCAGATTCTCAAATTCTGCAATTGTGCATGCTTTGCTACCATGTTGTATGATGCTATAAGCAGGGGTAAGGACCTTCAGGGACCTCTCTCCAGGAAGGGATGAGGAGCTTTTCATAGGCAAGGGTTTTAATGCATTGGACATCCTGCCAGGTGCATGACCAGACCTCTGCAGCCTCTGGTGCTGTCAACACGGGCAAGTGTACCTGCACCCAAAGATGCTCTTCTTGCATGGCTGCAGGCTTACATCAGAAATTGGAGGGAGACAACACTGGAAAATTGGAAAAGGAAGCACTCATCATGATTTTCAACAAGGGCGCAGAAAGGTGTCTCCAGCTTGTTTCATGTATTACTATGTATTACTATGTTGCCTCTCCTATTGAACCGATATAGGGAGCCCTGTGCTGCCTTCAGGTTCACTCTTGAAGGCTGCATTCAATCTTTTTACTTGTGCACACTTTTTACTTGTCCAAACTTTTTCATTTTTACACCTATTTGTGCTTCTTATGTATCTGAGCAGCACCAGCCACAGAAAGGCACTTGTCCTCATCAAGTATCATTTTTACCTCTGTAAATGATCGACTATACTTATATCTGAGCAGGCTGCCAGTGGCTCCTTGTTTAGCGTTGTCCCTGGTGTATATAAACATGAAAAGAAAAAAAGAAAAGAAAAGGAGAGGTTCCCTAACTAGCAAGCTAGCAAGGGTCTCACCTAAGGGCCCTTAAGTAGACAAAACTAGCCTAGGAGAAAGCCAGAAACAGGACTAATGAGGATCTGGAGGATTGGCTGCCATGCTCTTGGGCGCCCGGACTCTCCTTCTCCTGCTCACCTCCGTCACACCCATATAAGTGGTCAGCTTACAAATGGATACAATGGGGTTTGATCTTCAGCCAGGTAGTTTGGCTGCTCGGTCTGCTCAACTGTTCCAACTGCACACAAAAAATCCATGAGTTTGGAAATGTAACGGTACATGTCATTAGTTTGCTTCTGCAAGAAATGAAAAAACAGCCTCAGAGCTAGCTTGAGAATAGAAGAAAGCGCGTGATTCATCCAGAAAAATTCTGCGCCCATGTAAACATGGTATATAATCTAGAAACTGCAACTGCCCAGCATGCCAGCACTAAAACCAGGCTCAAAACCCGCAGCTTGAGAAACCCAAACAGAGACAACAAGGTGACATTGCACCATTTAATTGGTGTGGCAGGCACTATCCGTAATGACTGCACCAATAAGAAAAGAAAAAGCTACGTAGGCAGAGGAAACTCTCCTTACACCAATTAAGGAAAGAGAGACACATTGGCTCAAAGAGCCGTGAGTCTCCCTCACCAGAAGATGAGGGGAATTAATGTGGATCGGGTGGGTTTCTAGCAGCACGCTGCTCCAGGGCACCAGTGTTATGATGGGTGTTTTTATTTTCGATGGCACGCCTGGTAGAGGTAAGCTTGTGCGCAAATTGTACAGAATGGGCATGGAGTTTTCTTGCAAGTGTTTCAGATCTCTGTGAGCCAATCCCTAATTTTTTGAATTGCTCAAGGGTATGGGCAGTGTAAATGGTCCCACCCACACCCAGGAGGATTGGGTGGATAGTAATCTCTGCACCTTGGAGTTGATTGCACATTTCACTGTGTTGTTGCTGTGAGGCCTCTAGCTGGGCCCAGCACAGGGGACAGAGCTCGCCTTTGGACCTGGGATTGAATCGGTGAATGGCGATGTGACATGAAAATATTAATTCAGTCAAGAAAACTTGGGAATTTGATTTGTTCAGGAGCTGATGTGAAGGTCGTTGGAACTTGACCCATTGGGTCAGACTGGTCAGTGCCGTTGAAGGTCGTTGGAATATGACTCGGCCAGCCAAAAGAAAAGACGATGCATGCTATGGAATTTTATTTTTTTTCGAACGCGGGCACCCGAACACACACAGAGGAGCATAGCCTAAGGTGATGCAGACAATTTTTTTGTTCTTAAAAGTTAAATCTGGCCTGTGCTGAAGTTGTAGAAAGACTGCATGACTCACTGGCTCTCCGTCGCCCCACAACCCCATCCTCATGAATTCCCGTGTGTGTGTATCCTCGCCGTGCTTGCAGCCTCTTCCTGGACATGACGTCCTCGTCTGACTTTGCGGTGCTGCTGGTATTCGCCTTCGTCGCAGGTGCGCTTCCTTCCAGCTGTACAGTCAGACATGTCAATGCGTTTCATACCCGCTCGCCTGCCTCCTTTGACGTGTGCATCCATAAGTCCTGTGATGCTGGTTTCGCTCGGCTAGAAATCATTGCAAGCTCCCCTTCAAAGCGAATGCGAGGATGCGCAATGTGTCCCTTAGACTCCCCTTATAAGATTCACCCTTCCCTCTTTCCTGCAGGTCAGACTTTTGCTCGCCACTCAAGCAATGAAATTGAGCAACCAGGTGCGCATACGTGCCACACAAAATGTGTAAAAGCCTTACCATCTAAAGAGCTAGAGGGCATAATTCAGCTGCAACTGTTTATCTTCTCCAACCAGCACCACTTTGTCCCTCAAAAGTGAAATTCAAAAACACCCACATATACACACGTACTTATGACCTGCTTGGACAAGGGATCAGCTCATGAGTCCCAGCGCGCGCGCGCACACACACACACACACACACACACACACACACACACACACACACACACACACACACACACACACACACACACACACACATTCACACACACACAGAGTTTGAGTCTCTCTCACACGAGCAAGAAAGCAACATGCTGCGTGGTCTGCTGCAAGATGACCCACCCACGTACCCTCCACCCCCTGTTGTCACTGCCAATGTGACCAATGACAATCCCTTGGGTGAGTGCTCCCTTTTCCTTAAATTACCTTTGTCTACTACTTTCTGGGAAAAGCAGATACAAAACATGAAAAATTGATGTCAACAACGTTCATGATGCAAAGGAGACAAGAAGGACAGAATGCAACTTTTTCAGCAAATGTAAGGACAAGCCAGGATCGGATGGAGCACAAATGCGCAAGGGCACGTGGGATCCATGGTCCCCAAGGCAGCAAAATACATATGGCCTTGCCCAGAGTGTGGGCTGAAGTAGGTTTGAGTGGTAGGTGGTAGTTATAGTCTGACATGGGAAAGGTCTCCATCGTTATAGGCAAATTGGGATCCCTGATCCCCAGAGCCAGCACCGATCAGGGGCTTGCATGGAGCCATCAAATAAGATGGTGTTGTTGACAGTTACTTGATGAGATCCTGTAAGTTGTACCTTGTGTGCAAATGGAGCTTTCCTAGCCACACTTTCTCCCCAAAACATTTTTCATGAACACACGGGTCATGCCTGTGCGTTGAATCAAATTTTGAAGATGTGAGGCAACCCAGCAACCAGTGCTTTAGTGTCAGGACAGGCAAGGCAAGGCTGAAAGGAAGATTGCTTATTCGATTCATTTATGCCATACAATTCACGTTCCCCCTGCCAAATAGCTAGAATATATGGCGTATGTTATGTACGGAGCCAACCTTACAAATGGTTGAAATGTATGGCAGATATACATACAGAGGTGGTCATCCCTACAAATGCGCAAGGGTAAGTGGCATCTGTGGTCCCTGGTCACTGACCAGTGATCAGGGGCCACCACAAAATCTGCAGACAAGCTGATCTCGCCCGGCGTCTGGTGTGGAACAAGCATGATGGTAGTTACGCTCTAGTCTCAAACAGGTCTGTCTCTAACAATTAGCTTGGGATGTGCACACAACCTATCTCTTACTCATTACAGGTACACACACACATGCGCACATACACACACACGCGCGCACACACATACACACACACTAGTAAAACCTGCCACTCATGACTGTGACTAATGCAAACGCCTTGCGGCCCACTGCAAGCACAAACCATTGTGGCCCTGCGGCCAACTTTCCTGCAGGGGGTGCCGGTGACACTGCCCAAAGTGTTGTCAGCAGGAGCAAGCTCATACTGCCAGATACTGCCAACAAGGAGGCCGCAGCACAAGCATTGGTCAATGGTGTGGGCAACAATGGCGTCATTGAGAAGAGGAAGGTGGGCAATGGCTTCCAAACGCTCTCCAAAAGCTACGAGCTGGGAGAGGCCATGCTCAATGATGCCCTTGCTGGAGCCCCAGAATCCACCGCTGGTAGGCTGCAGTTTCTTGCAGACGCAGATAACAACATTGACATGGTTTTGACCTTGTTTTACCCGGAGGATGTCAGTGAAGGTGCGATGGAACAGGACGCAGCACAGGGTGCTGCACTTGTGAACCAGCGGCGCGAGTCTGGCACCTATGATGCGGCCTTTGTCAGTGCAGGCCAAGAAGCAGGCTTTGATGGTGCCGCTGTGACTGTGGAATCATTTGTAGTTGAAAGTGGTGCTCCTAGTCTGAGGGCAAGCTTGATGGGGATGTGCATCTCTGTGGGTGCCATCTTGCTATTTGCATTGCAGTGAGCCTGCATACTTGATATTAGTATGGCATGGTTTGTAGACAGCGTGTACAAACCTGCAAAGTTTGGAGGTCCAGGCTCTTGTCCAGTGGCAATGAGACCTGCCTTGCACATCTATGGTCAAATATATAATGATGTTGATTCATCCACATTCATGCTTGTATACAATGCTTATCTGCAACAAAGCTATACCATTCTAAGGTCCAGGCTCTTGCCTCATGGCAAAGGGACCTGCCATCATTAATTGCCTTGATTTATCTACTATTCATGTAGTAAAGCACACTCCCTGCACGTGGCAAAAGTTTTTGGCACCACTCTGTGGTCCCTTTGTCAGGCAGAGTGTGGCTGGAGGATGGCTTGCCTTTATAATTGCCTTTTGTATGAGTTCTGGTATATTGATTTACTATCGATTAATTGCGGCGTTGAACAACATTTGCTGTAATGGTGGGAAACTCCTCATTGATTGCCGCTGCTTGTTGCTTTGCTGTTTATAGTTATCACATGGTCCTCATATGGGATGCATTTCCAAGAGCCTCTGAAACTTATGCAATCAATTTTTTGTTGAAGTATGTGCCAGTAAATGAGAGACAAAGACATGGGAAGAACTGACATTCATTTCATATTCATTGATTTTAAATGGGGGAATGACAGACTTTGAATCACCATTTGTTAGTATAATGCGTAAGTTTTGCATGATCATCAAATGTACATATTGCATGCTGGTGGACGTTGTCTCTATCTTTCCTAATCTCAAATTTTGCACCTCAACCTGCTCTTTATATGGATGTAACAATGACTTCCATGCTCCTATACTGCTGCTGCTGCTGCATTATCTACCTCTTCTGTATTACAATTTGAGTGAGGAATCTGGCATAAACTCTTTAAGTGCAGGGCTGCGAGCAAAGGGAAGAAGAAAGAAAGAAAAACTATGTCGGCAGAGAAAACTCTCCCTACATCAATTAAGGAAAAGGAGCAACATTGGCTCAGAAGAGATTTAGATTTACACAGGGGGACCTTCAGCCAGACTGTTCGGCTGATCGGCCTGTGACTGGTCCTCGCCAGCCAACATAATGTCCATAAGCTCAGAAACAAACGAAAAAAGCTTGTTGTTGTGTTGCAAGAGGAAATCAGAAGCATCCTGGACACTGGCTTGTTGTAAAAATGGTTGCTCCATTGAAAAATCACCAGAGAAACAGTTGAACAGGTAAGCGTACTTTCTTCTCAAAGCACAAACATCTGCGTCTCTGCACACCAAAAGGGCATGAGCCTCATCTTGAATCTCATCACAAGAACAGCGATCACACAAAAGAGTGTTCCGAGTATCCCAAGCTGCTGTCTCCACCTTCAGTGTGTGTGCCCTAAGTCTGAAACGGCTAACATTCGTCATGACATGTGGAGACAAATCCAAATGCATGTGCCTTGGTAAACGGGCAGGGGCACGCACGTTATGGTCAAAAGGCACTGCAAAAAGAGACTGGTAAGTTGCCAGCTTACTGTATGTGTCCCGCGGATTCACTCCCTCAACATCTCTCCACACTGCCCGCAGCCTGTGTCTGAGGTCATCAGTAAACTCTTTAATAGGGATAGGAGTGCCCTGCCGCAGAGCTTGCACAAAGGAATCACAGCGCCGTAAGCCTTGAAAAGCATCTAAAACTTGAGCAGTCCAGCAGGCTGGCTCACGCGAATGAATATTCAAATCCGCTTTCAACACTCTTCTCAACGTCTCACTGTTAGACCTCAGCATGCTATTATACATTTTGACAACAGACCTAAACCAGTAAAACTGAAGCGGCTCATGACCACACTCCCTCAGGACAGCCCAGTTTGTAGTGGTACGCTTAACACCCAGCGTGCTCTTAAGATAACTCATGTGCCGCACTTGCAGATCACTTGCAAATTCCTTGCCCCCTTTAATGTATTCAGTGCCCCACGTAATGTATTCAGTGCCCCACGTACTGTATTCAGTGCCCCAGCTCAGAAGAGATGTGAATCCCCTCCACCACGAAGCTTATAAAAAGAAAATGCTAATGGGGATCTGGAGGGTTACTGGAAGCACCCGGTTCCAGGACCTGGCTGTGAGGAGTATCATTTTTCAATAGCACGTCTAGTGGTAACAAGTTTGTGGGTATACTGAACCGAATGGGCATGAAGTCTGTGAGCAATTTAGTGGCAAGTTGATGGTCCGGTCCCAGTTGCTCAAACTGTTTAAGTGTGTGCTCAGCGTAACAAGTCTTATTAACGCCCAGGAGAATAATGTGAAGAGTCACAGCTTATCCACTGATACGGCTGCACCTTGACCTGGGTTCCCTGAAAATACAGGGGATTAAACAGACTGTGCCTTCCCGGGAGCCACCGGAGACGGTGGTGGTCTTGGGATTGAGCCCTCGTGGCGGTGAGGTGGTCGTTTAAGAGTTCGCACCCATGATGACCCCTTACCTTAAGCAAAGAAGGGAAAGAAGACACAATATCCCATAGCGGAGTTATTCACCTTCATACAGGGTTTACAAAAGAAGGCCTACAGCCCAGTATTTTGGCTGATCGTGTGCCAGCCAGAGAAAGAGGCCCAAGCCGCATCATAAATTGAGACAGAATATGACTTGAATTTAGCTTACTAAAAAAAGAAAAGGGAAAACTACGTAGGCAGAGGAAACTCTCCCTACATCAATTAAGGGAAAGGAGACACATTGGCTCAAAAGAGCCGTGAGTCCCCTCCACCATGAAGACTACAAAAATATCATCTTTGAGCGAGTTTACTAACAAGCTTTTCTTTTCTTTTTCTTTCTTCTTAAACAAGCTTTCTTTTTAAATACCTTTTCCTTGGTGCTTGTGATGTCAGCTTGAGAAGACCTTAAATTCGCACAGTGGGTTATCTGAGGCCCAGATTTGCCTTTTTTGCATGCTCCCTGCTTATGTAGGCCCCAGCTGGCACCTTTCAAGCCTAGGTTCCTTATACAGCTGCGGCGTGAACAACTTCACTTTCTGACAACCAAAACTCCATCATCAATCACCCAACGCACCAAATTGGGTGCATTTTAGTGATTTGGAATCCTTGTAAAAATAATATTATTGCATAAGGGGTCAGCTAAGCATGTGCTAAATATGCTCCTTTTTTGCATTTCAAGTGCGCCCACTCACAGCCACTTCATCTCATTGGGACAGTTTTAGCTCTAAAGTTTAGCAGGCGTTACAAACTACCAGATCATATCCTCAGATTTGTGTAAGTCACCCTATGTATTTAGGTAGATTGGGCTACAGCTCACATGAGGCGCGTAAACCCTTATTTGGGAAAAATGGCTGAAATCGCCCCATAACACCACGCCATGAGTCTTTTTACTCTAGTGTTCTTTGCTATGTTGTTCTTTTGCTACAATGACCCTACATCACTAAAAGGCACCCAATTTGGTGCAGTGGTGTTCAGATATGGAGTTTTGGTGGTGAAAACTAGGGTTCATGCCGCGGCAAATTAGGCACATGCACCGAACTGGGCAACTGGAAGTTTTGAAACCTTGGTGCTACTGAAGGAAGCCAAGTTGATGTGAAAAGGCGCAGTGGTTGGTCAGACATAGAACTACAGCCATTCCCTCGGAGAGAGTCCAGCGCAAGGGGCGCCAAGAAGGCCAACTTATTACCTCCTTTCCTATTTTTAAAACAAGCAGGATATTAGCATAACACATTACTAATAAATGTTAGCCGATCAGCCAGAGTCTTGGGCTGTAGGCCACCCCCTTGTAACCCTTGTAACACATGTTTTTGGAAGTGAAAATCCCAGGGTGGAGCTGTGAGCCTTTCTTGGTTGATCTGAGGCCAGGACAGTGATCCAGGGGCTTCCGAATTTCCTTATTCATGGTGGATGTAATATTTTCATGATAATGATGGCATGGTCATATTCCAGGAAGGAGTTTGAGAGCATGTCCTGCGATTTAGCCCTGTCCTCCTCCTTTGTTTAACTTGAGCTGAAAGGCATGAACAGAAAAAGGAAAATACAAGTTTACGCCAGCCTGAAGGTTGCGTGCATTAAGGAAACTTCCTTGAAGCCCTGCTAGGGTTAGTAACTGGCAAGTTAGCCAGGGTCTCACCAAAGGGCCCTGAAACCTAGCGTTAACAAGTAGCCTAGAAAAAAAGTTGGAGAAAGACTAAAAACGAATCCTGCGTTGTCAGCTGTACTCTGGACGCACAGACTCTTTTTAAGTCAAATTGCCTTAAGCAGACCCCCCTTTAGTGGAATCTTCTTCCATGGAGAACAGTGGGAACTTCTCATGTCTTTTTTTCTCAAGTCTTGGCATTTTAAATTTGCCCGGTGAGGCCAAACTTCACAAGAGAATTCACGATACAGTCAGTGTAGTGTAGCAATATTCAAGTTCGATCATAACAACGACCTATTTCACCATCCTTCCAACATTGACACTCATGGCTCACATAATGGAGCACCAGGAGGCACAGGTCCGCACCCTTGTGAGGTCAGCTCAACTTCCCCAGGCAAATTACTTGTCACTACTCACATTTCTAACATGAGCAGTTCCTCTGCACCCGGCTTTGACACTGTCCTACCTCCTTTCATACAACACGCTTGCAAACTGGTCCCAAGACATCATGGCAGAGGTTTTTAATTCCACAATGTACTGGCTCCATACATTTCACAACCCTTCATGCCCATGTTTAAAACTGCTTGCATTCCCTCATCCTGGAAAGCTGCCGAACTTGCACCGAAATACAAAAGGGGCCCTGTGACATATCCTTCCAACTACCGGATGCTTGCAGTCAGTAACACACTTTTATCACCTGTACACAAATGTCATCCGCTCCATGACTCAAGACTATCGCAAAAAATGCAGCATTATCCCTGACAATCATTGTCAGGATGATCAATTTGGCTTTCCAGGCCTCAATACCTTACAGGGCTGTTCCACAGGCTTCTGCGTGGTCAGCAGTTGCTAGCAGCTAATTAAGCTAGTCTGCAAGAATGCAGACTTTAGTTGCGCTCAGCAGACAGCTGCTGGGCATGGCTTTCCTTGGTTGGAAGACTGACAGTGCTGACTCTGCTTGTTGTTGAAGGTCTGGAACTCCAGTCTTTCAGCTATCATCCTGCTCTCTTTCTCGTTCCTGGACCTGTCTTCTTTCTCTGCCTGCTGTACATCTCTCAGTCTGAACTTCGTGGTGGGCTGGTCATACAGTCTGTGCACCAATGTGGCCCCCTTTCCTTAGCTGATGTGGCGAGTGTCCAGCCACTGCAAGGTGTTAAATAAGGATGCTCTCTGTCACCATTCCTACTCTCAATCTACGTAAATGACATTGGCCGCATCACTGAGGGGGCAACAGGCGCGGTGACAGGCTTACCAAACTTTTATGTTCCTATATGCTCTATGCAGGTGACCTCGCCCTGACTGCAAACAACCACACTCCCATGCAAACCATGTTGAACAAGCTGCAGGATTATGCAATCAGAAAAAGCCTGACTGTCAATACAAAAAAGTCAAAGGTCGTCTGCTTCAATTCCAGCGCTGATACTCTTCCCCAATTGGCATATGATGGTGACAGCCTTTCCCACACTGATTCTTTTAAATATCTGGGTATGGTCTGTGACAAGCGTCTCAACCTTTCCACTGCTGCTGAGGCTGCTCTGAAACCATGCATACTATCCCGCTACTAGTAGCGGGGACTTATCGTGTTAAAGCCTTTGCTAACAATCACAACCACAAACTGACTGCATGCAATTACTTGGCTTTTGAAAACACATGCAATCCCAGCAGGAATGTATACCAGCCAGATATGGGCCACTCCTCACTTACGACAAGGCACAGAAACGGACAGTCAGCTATAGAGGTGAACATGATCTAAAGAATAGGCCGCATGCTCTGATTTGGCTCTCTAAGGTGTATGGCATTTCGGCTGGGATGTACGCGTGCCAAGTGTGGGGTACAGAGTACTTACGAGAAGGCAGTGAATTCAAAAGCCATTTGCAAAAAAGGCAACTATGCTCTCTAAGGCGTTTTCTAGGTGTGAAAAGTACTGCCACGAACTGGCCAGTATTGAGAGAGTGTGGTCAAGAGCCCTTACAGTTTTATTGGTTTAGGGCTACTGTTAAATTTTTCAACAATATGCTCAATTCTAACAGTAAAACATTATGCCAAGTGCTGAAGGCAGATTTACACCTTGCTGATATGGATGAGTCTTGTTGGTCTGCTCATGTATCTAAGTCATTTAATGGCATGCGCAATGAGGAGGTGTTTAAACGGAAATTACTGAGTGCTTCCAAGATACCCATGCAGGATTTTTTAGGGGATTTGAGGTACAGACAGCAGAAGGTTTGGAGGGAAGCAGACGCCCTAAGTCCCCGAGAGGTGAACAGAAAAGCAGTGACTTACCATCATTGGTGTGGAGTACCTTTGAATCAAACAGGACGCACACCCTTCTGTATCCCATCATATTTGTTTAAGGATCTGGATAAAGGAGTCATGAGGAATGTGAGTAGGTTTAGGCTTCGTGCCCACTGCTTGAAGGTCGAGTCCTGTAAATGGTTGGGTGGTTCAAATATTTGTGATAAGTGTGGATGTGCTGAAGTCCAGGACGAGAAACATGTTCTTTTCTACTGCAATTGCTATGAGTTGTGTGAGCTGCGCAGAAAATACAAGGACCTGTTCATTGATCTTTTTAAACCGTTACACACTTTTGCCCAGCTTCCAAACACTGATTTTGTTCCTTTCTTGGCGAGCTTTCACGTTGTGACTAATCTTGAGGTCAATGTTTTTCTAAATCAAGACTCGCACAGATTTTCAAAATTTTTGTCTGAACTGGTTTCAATTTTTGATGCTGGATGAGAATGTATCACCAGCAGCCGATCAGCCAGATTTTCGGGCTGTAGGCCAACCCCTTGTAACCCTTGTAACCCTTTCTATAGAGGTGGATTCTGAACGTTTTGCGGAACCTTCTTGGGATAAAATCCACAACGCCATCATGGAGCATCCTAAGAGAGTTTGGCATGGAACCTTTCCAATTTAACTGGTTTCGTGCCACTATGCATTCTTACGACTTGCCTACTACGTGTTGGTTGTACCGGTTGGCCCATGGTTGTATGTTTTGCAGCCGCATGTTAATGCCAACGCAGACTTTGTGGTTCCAGAGTGTTTTGAGTGTAGGCCAAAATGTACTTCATGGTTCTCCAGCTTGACCTTGCCCATTTTGTATTGGATTTGTGTGTGGAACGTTACGTTGAGCACTTTGAATGAGCAAAGCCACACGTATCTTGCATATGCAGAACACAGCCCTTGAACAAAATGGAAACAAGCACAGCATGGCATACGGCAGTTTCTTGTGTATCTCATGTGTATTTATGAACAGGCTAACAGTCAAACGTCTTGACTGAGGCCTTTTTCCCTTGTACCCATTGTAACTCTTGTACCTGCCTGTCACGCTTAACTCTATAGATACCTGGCTTGAAAGCAACAAGGATTGCACTCACTCGCACTGCCAATTTTGCATGTTCTTTGAAGGATCCATGATGATGGTGCATGAAACCAACTTCAGACAAAGTGGAAATGATGACGAATGTGTTCAGACAAAATGAACTTCAACAGAAGAGCCCACATTCTCATAGGCAAGCAACCTGCTACAAAGCACGCAACGCCAGGGCGGTCGGTTTTCGGTATATGCAACACGGGTTTACTTGTGTCATGTGCCCATCAAGGAGCAAAGTTAGAGTGCAGAAGAGGGCGGCATATACTTATTCAAGAGAATTTACACATGGCCCGACCATTCAGTGCCCTACACCTAAATGATCTGTGTGGGCGGGATCTCCAGCTCCTCATTGATCCTGCTCCCAAGATACTGGTTCAGCAATGCACGCAGCTCATCATTTTGGGTCTGCAGGCTGTCCACGTCAGCAAGGTTGTTGGCGCGCGTTTGCAGCAGGCCATGGTACCTTTGCAGTTGCTTTTCCAGTGCACGCCACACGCGGGAGCCCTTGTCACTGCACACAGCCCACGCACGTAATTTTAAGGGTGTGCGCCTTAATCATTCCACGTGTGCTAGGACTAAGGATGGTGCAGCAAGGAATTACATGTGCTTGCATTTGTAGCCGCTTGACTAGAGCACAATGCGCTCCCCAGTCCTAGCTACTGCGCAAGGGCGCCTACGTCACACTATAATTGTTCCCTACAAAGTAATTGACACTCCAGTGCTGAGTGATTAAAGGGGATATAGTGCTAAGCATGTTAACGTAAGTACCAAATGAACAGTGATAACAACATTGACAACATTGACAAAAGATAGCGAAAAATACAGTGTTCATGATGCCGCATGTCTTGAAATCCTGGCTCTCGTGCATAATGAGACCCCGGAAACCCAAAAACGTCCACACTGAACAAGGGACAATGGCGTGCAGAGGGCTAACCAAGGTTTTCATCCCCATTTGATGCAACAGAACATGTGCTTGCTCTCCGACCTACTCTCACCTAGTGACATGGGCAACCTCAATTCGTGCTTGATCTCTGCTAATCACTCATTTCATCTACATGTTTCTATCCTTGCATGCACCAAACCTTGCACTGCACATTCTGCATGCATCCACCTTGCATGCATGTATCCTTGCATGCACCTGACCTTGCACTGCATGCATCTATCCCTGCACTGCACAATCTGCATGCACCTACCTTGCACTGCACATTCAAGCTCCGGTGGTCAGTTCTGCATACAGCACTCCTGCCTCATACAGCACTCAAGCTCTCCCACTCACCTGCACTTGCTGATGACGTGCACCATACATCCTCAAGACTCATGTTCCAGCTCAGCCAACCACACCCTTTCACACAGTTCCTCAGGTCAGCGCACATGACCTCCCACCACCGCTATCACCTGATGGCATGCGCCACCACGTCTCTCACCTGATGGTATGTGCCATGCAATCTCACCTGATGACATGCGCCATGCGCGTCCAGAACTCCTGCTCCAGCTCTGCTGCGCGGCGCATGGCCCCTGTGGCCCGAGATGGCCCGGCCAGGCCTGATCTGGCGGGGGCTGTGTTCTCTACTTCTACAAATGCCTGCACAAGGCCAGCAGCAGCATGAGCCATGGGGTATGGCAATTGAACGAGTGCTTGGGAGCCAGGAGCCCTGTCGGGTGAGGTACTGAGGTTGAGGGCTCGACCTCCATGAGTGCCTGCACACAGCCAGCAGCAGCATGAGCCAGGTCAGAAGGTTCCATCCTTGAGCTTCAATTTGTTGTGTGAGTTTGGTGTTCCTTGAGCAAGTCAGCCTAACTCCATGGGGGACTCCGCTACACCACAGCACAACCAGCAAATAACCACCTGCATACCTTGAGACGCTTCACCGCATCATCTGGGTGCACCAGCACGCTGCTGTGGCCTCCTTCTGCACCCCCTTGCCGCCCAACCCCATCATCCACAGGCATCCGCAATCCACCTAGACCCTGCAGGTTGAAATTGAAGTAACCATTGCTTTGTCCCACATAATGGACAGAGACATAGATCATCCCACCTAGGCTCTGCAGGTGCAAATGGAAGCAGTCGTTGCTTTATGCCAAATCATGGGCAGGCATCCAAGATCACTATATATCGTCCACTGGCGTCTGCAGCCCACCCAGACCGTGCAGGCGGAGTTGGAAGCAGTCATTGCCACACCCAATATCATGCACAAGTGACTAACATCCCATACAATGCACAGGCGATCAAGACCACCCCACATCATTTACTAGCTATTGCAGCCCGCAAACGCCCCGCACCGGAAAAGCAAGCACTCAGCAGCGGGACCATGAAATTCCACGGCTGTTTGGCAGATCCTGAATGACAACATACGTATAGACGCTCCCAATGCACACTCACTTGGCAGCAACACATACATGAGGGATGGGGTTGCATCCTTGCGCTTCCCTTGTGTGCACCCTTCACCTTCCCAGCGCACCTTTGCCTTGACTTCAATGTTGGAGTCCGCGCTGAGTGCATCCATGAGTGTGTCAAAGCTGATGCCATCCACCACACCCAATGCTCGGACAATGCTCTCCGCCGCTACTAAGCCTGCCTCATCCTGCACCGTGTGTGTTTGTGCGCGCGCGTGTGTGAATGTGCCAAATCGGGTAGATGGTTGCAAAAACGATTCACAGCTGCACAACATTACAATGCTCCCATCAAGCTTGCCTCCACTGAGACACGCACACCAGCGAACATGCATGAATGCGCAAGCACAAACAGGCATAACGTATGTGCAATCTTGTGAACGCGATATGCGCACATGAAGGCGGGGGAAGGGGGGTACAAATGGCCCATGGACATGCCCTGACAATGCCCCTGACAAATGGCCCTGATGCCCTTGACAAATGGCCCGTGGACATGCCCTGATCAGCTCATTTTCCTTCTTTGCTATTATCAAAGCACAACTGCCTGCAGCCTCATGAGAAAACAGCCTGTTCTCAATCAATTGCGAGTGCAAGCAAGGATTACACCACAAAGCCTTGGTAATGAGGCGCATACCTTTGGCAGCCGTTCCATAACAGCCTTGGCCTTAGCATCTGTCAAGAACCCAGCTTCATCCACTAGTAACGAGAGCGCACCGTACGAGCGAGGGTCTCTAAGCCGCTCCTGTAATTGCCATGAGCCAAAACAGAAATGGGTTGTGCTTGTTTGCATGTGTGTATATGTGCGCGTGTGTGCATCTGTGTGTGTGTGTGTCAAGGTATCAATGCACAGTCATGTTGGATCTGATTTACATCAGTGGGATGCAAGAGGGGTCAAGATGTGTGTTTAAGGAAGAAAAGGTAGGAAGGCATGGCTTCCCCTACATCTACAACAATGAGACTGAAGATCCGCGGTCAGGCATACTCCAGTTTTGCAATGGAGTTCCCATACCAGTGTATGTAGGTGTCAACTTTGCAATGCACTGCCCACACTTGTGTATCTAGTCGTCAGCTTTGCAAGGCACCTGTTTTACCAGTGTATGTAGTTGTTAGGCACCTACTGCTGAGCTAGAAGCCTGTAGCACACTACTTTTGGTAGGCACCACCTTCTCCCTTTCATTGACCGCCAAAATCTTTACACGTATGCATGCGTTCCCCTTGCACACACGTGCAAGTGCACACACACCTGCAGCTCTGCTTCTGCCCTTTTGGCCGCTTGCGCCTCTTCATCCTGCGCACTGTCCCCCCCCTCTGAGCATCCCTCCTCCTTCTCCTCCTCCTCCTCCTCCTCCCCTTCCATTTCCCCCTCCTCCACTGTCCCCTCACCCTGTTGACCCCCTTGCTGTTGCCCCCCCCCCTCTTTCTCCTCTTGCCCTTGCTCAACCTGCCCTGCCTCTCCGGCACCCTGTGTTTGCCCACGTTGCTTCCTGCTGCCCGGCCGTGTGGAGGGGGCAACGCTGCCAGGTCGCGCAGGGCTGCTGGCCTGCTGCCAAGCAGGTAGAAATAGAGCATCATCAGGCGGCAGCCAGGCCCAACCCAGCTGCTGCTCATGGATGACCTTGTCGGCCTGCAGCAGCAGCTTCACTTTGGCAGCCACCTCAGCCTCCTTCATGGACCACACCTGCAGAAAGTGCGCATGCAAGCGTGCGTGTGTGTGTGTGTGTGTGTGTGTGTGCGCACGCGCTCGTGCACGCAGACATGTACGCCTGAGCACACACTTTTTTGGCGTTGCGTCTCAGCCACTTTGTTATTCGGTCAAGGCATGCACTGTTGCTGTACGGATCAGCATAGTTGGGAAGGCAGGGATAAAGAGTGGCCTGCCAGCCTCATGCTCGGTAATGGGGACTGCATCCTGGTGTCAACCGCAAATTTCAGAGAAGAAATACCACTCTCTTCCCACCACACTAACTCTGAGGCCTTGTTTTAGGACTGGCCACACCACACACCCACCTCAGTGTACTTTTTGGTGTCTACCAGCTCAAAGTGCCTGAACTTCCCCTGCAGGTCCTTGAATTGCTCTGTGATGCGCTTGTACTCATCTGTGAGCCGCATGTTTTCCTGCACACAATTCATGGCAGGTAGGAGCGATGTCAGGCACAGACTGGGCGCTGCCCATTCAGGAAAGAGTTGAACCCCTGTGCTTTCACCATGGTCTTAGGCTAGGATGGCTCTGGTTCAGCCTTCCTGGCTGATCACCAACATCCCATATGACGGCCTTTGCATGCTAATTTCCATAAGGGAAAGCGTTCTTTGACAGTGGCTGCAAACTGGCAAGGCAATGGCTCCAAGCTCATTCTGAACAAGGAATCTCAGCTTTTGCTAAGAATTGCGTTGGATGAAATAAGCCCTCAGGCCCTGCATTTAGTTTCTTCCATAGGAATCTGTCAGGATCATGCATGCTTGCTTTTTTACATTTATGCTCTACGCCTTCTGGAAGCATCCAGGCTCTGGATTAAATGCAATGGAGTAAAGGCTTAGATAATTCATCAGGAGATCATTTTACTCTAGTCTCCTTAATGCCAACAAACAAATACAAGACTGCTTGCTCAGCATCACATAGCGGCTCACCTCTCAATCCTCTCTGTCTAGGATTGCCTCCGGACTTTCTCTCTCTCTCTCTCTCTCTCTCTCTCTCTCTCTCTCTCTCTCTCTCTCTCTCTCTCTCTCTCTCCCCTCTCTGTCTCTCTCTTGCATCACCTCAATCATATATGTACAGCCTTTCCAAAGGCTTCCTCCCTTGCCACAATGCGTACCTCCATGTACTTGCGGTCTGTCTCCAGGTACCGACTTTTGAGGCTGCTGAGGATGTCTCGCTGCCGGCTTATCTTGCGTTTCTGCTGGTTGATTGTCGCCTGTCAAGCACATGTTAAAAAAAGCAGCTGATAAGTTGTTTTGAAGCTGCTGAGGACATCTTGCTGCCAGCTTATCTTTTGCTTCTGCTGGTAGATTGTCACCCATCGAGCGCATGTCAAGATTAAGCATGTCGTAGATTTCTGGGCAAACAAAGCATGTGCACGTATGACAGATCAACCTAGTTATAGGACTTATAACTACTGTACAACTTGCCAAGCACTGAGCAGCCACGCGAGTGTTATCTCGTGCAACAAACTGGACTACCTGCTGGCAGCAATGCGTGTGCACCCAGGTAGGGGACGATTGCTTATAATTTCCCTTAGCCAGTCCATGATGTGTGACACATCAAACTGTCTGATACCTGCCTATGGAGCTTGGCCAAAGGGGGGCAAAGCAGCAGAAAGGGTGAGAGCAGGGATGCAGACCAACAAGACTGGGAAAGCACTCTCTACCTGGTTCTCATGGTCTCGCTCCACCAGCACTCGGTAGTTGTACTCCAGCTTCTCAGTGTTCAGCTGGTAAGTGGCCCGCATTGCCTGCATGCGCGACCCAAAGTCAACGATCGCTGTTCATGCAAGCAATCCTGCCCTTTGAACCCATAGTGCAGGGGTCCTTATTTGCACGTACAGTACTTGCGCATGCGACAGGCCCTTGCCTGCGCATTTGTTGTAAACCATCATTGATGTGCTTTCGCTGCCTATGCATGATACCTCAGCACGCAGCTTTAGCTGTGTGTACATGTTACTGGGAGCCAAGGCCTGAGCTATTAATGCGGCTCCAGCGCCTGCAGTGCCTGCAGCATGCCTGCTGCCTGAGCTTGCTACTGAGAAACGGCAGTGCCTACAGCATGCCTGCTGCCTGAGCTTGCTACCAAGAAACAGCAGTGCCTACAGCATGCCTGCTGCCTGAGCTTGCTACCAAGAAACGGCAGTGCCTGCAGCATGCCTGCTGCCTGAGCTTGCTACCAAGAAACGGCAGTGCCTGCAGCATGCCTGCTGCCTGAGCTTGCTACCTAGAAACGGCAGTGCCTACAGCATGCTACCTTGCAGTGCCTTGCAGTGCTTACAGCATGCAGTCTCTGCTGCCTTCACCTGCTACAGAGAAGGCAGGGAACTGTGACATGCTCAGAGGAGGTGCATGCTTGAAGGCGGTGTGCCATGCTTGAAGAAGGCAGTCATGCCCTCTGCAGGGGCACAGGCAGCCCTCTTGATGGAGCTTCTGTCCATATTGTTGGGCCAAGCTGCAGGTAGGCAGGGCATTCCGATCGATAAGACGAGTTGCTCACCTCCAGGTGCTGTTCTAGGTTCTGGATGTCAGTTTCCAGCCGGATCTTCAGGATATGGTAGTCCTCAGCATCTGACTTTCTCAAATCCTCCAAAATGTCTTGATACTTTGCGACGGTTGCCAGGTAACTGTTCAATCAGGCAAGGTGCAGTGGAAAGCACTCAGGCACGGACATTTTCCAAGCTCCTCTGTGCCTTCTTCAGAGGCCACAATGCACACAGAGGCGCACCAGGTAGGAGACACTGTAAAACTCGTAACCAACAATGCTAGCATGAAGACACCTGGGGACATCGGCCACGACTGCTAACATGCATGAGACAGGCATTTTGATAAGTAAGTATGTGTTTGTGTGTGTATGAATGTATGAATGTATGTATGTATGTATGTTTGTATGTATGTATGTATGTATGTATGTATGTATGTATGTATGTATGTATGTATGTATGTATGTATGTATGTATGTATGTATGTATGTATGCATGTATGTATGTATGCATGTATGTATGTATGCATGTATGCATGTAGGCATGTAGGCATCATGACAGCCAATCTGAGCGCGCTACAACACAGAAGTTTCATTGATTTAAATGTTTTTACCCAATGGTTGCAGAGGTACACAGCTGAAGCTGCAGGGTGCGCACACCAACATCTTTCCGCACTGCAATGAAGTAGCTCCATCTTCATTCAAGCATTCTCATCCTAAATGCTCAATGTAGGTCAAGCCTACACCTTGCAGCATGCACTCATAACACTTGCAGCAAAAATTAATCACGCCTTATGGCATGCACTCATCACACCTGTTCAGGTGCTGGTCCTCCCGCTCGTATCGAGTCTTGAAAAGCTTTTCGATCTCGGTCTTGTTGCCACTCAGCAAGGTGTTGTCACGCTCCTGCATATGCAAGGGCGTTGGTTCTAAGTTAAAATCAAGCACACAGAATTGGATTCAAGGCAACTCCCATTCTTGCAGAAATGCAAGGACAGACAGAATGATTGCTGATGTTGCTTGAAGGATTCCCCATTCTTCCAGCCTAAGACGCTGAAGGCAATGCAGTTGAGCCGCTAGCCCTGTACCATACTTTCAACTGCATCCAATTTGAACCACCAATTTGGAAAATCCATTTTGCTAGTGAGCAGTGCACGGACCTCTAGAGAAGTGAAATTTACAATCCACATCAGTTGGCAGGGGCGAATAGCCCCCTTTGTTCCCCCCCGAAAACCAACTTGGGCACCTCATGAAAGGGAATTGTGAATAGCATCCAATGTCTTCTTCCATCATGGCACATGAATGTTCAAGCCGTGTTTTGAGGGCAATGTTGGGGCTTTATACCCATGCCATGTGTGCGTAATGCAACCACACAACGGTTGTCATAATAACGCTACATCTTGATGCGCAAACGAAGCTGCACCTGCAACGTTGGAGCTGTATGGCCATCTTCTTATTAAGATAAAGCACCACCCCTTAGAATTGATTAACTGTCCACATTAATTCAAGAATAATAGCTCAATGAAGTGTGCACACCACGTCTGCAACCCTTAAAAACATAATTCATTTTGGAAATAGAATCAGTGCTAGTTCACAAATCTATTTCTGATCTTGAGCGATTGCAATGGTTAGCACTTCAGCAAGGGCCGCCACAAAAATATTTGAGGCCGGTGTTGAAGCAAAGGTATTTACTCTCTGGGCTTATTGCAAGCCCTTATCCTGCTGAAAGACATATGCTTTAAAAAAATGGCAATTGCTTTTGCCATAATAAATGGCATGCTGCTGCTGTGCCTGTTTTTGCCTTCCAAAATGGCATGTTGAGGATTAAGGAACAAGAGCCCTCCCCCCACTGCCTTGCTTAAGCTTATTTTAGAGTGTTAAGAGTTAAAAGTTGAAACTTGATCAGTGAAAAGGAAATATTCAATTTCCCAACATCTCTTGTGCCCACTCACCGCCAAGAAAGCGTTCTCAATTTCGTCCAACTCGTCTTTGTACGCATTCTGCATCTCCACAAATTGGCGGCTCATAAACTGCAACAAGGTGTCGATATCCTCTGCTTGCTTTTTCAGAGTCCGCACAAACTCGTCATCCTTCTTTTTCAGTTCTGACTTGATCTCTGCACAGTCGCAAAATTGCAAAATACGAAAGGTGTCAAACTGGGTGACAAATTTGATAGAGAAATTCGCAGCGGTGAGCAGTGCAAGCTTTGACTGGTGCAAGAGCAAAAATGCAAGAGGTTGGGCTGGAAGCACTGGCTAAGAGAGGTTGACTTCAAAGCACTGACTGATGTGAGCTTCACTTGAAAGCAGCAAGCAAGGAGAGGTTGGGGGGATGAAGCACTGAGCGACAACATGTGTGCAGAGTAATAAGAAGTCGTGTTGGAAGCACACAAGTTTATTGTGAATGTTGATGAAAACGAGCTGAGAAGGTGGTCACACGTCAAGGCAAGTCAAACAAACAGAAGCACTAAATCGAATGTCCCCGGAAAAGAGCTGGAACTGATCACTCACCGGGGCGGACCAGACCAGCTGCAGACCAGAGTATTAGGAGAAACTGGGGGAGAACAAAAAATTAGATGGACTGGACCCCCAAGAAGGACAACATCCAACCAATATTCCATGCAAACCCAGGTCAAACTCTGGCACAAAGGTTGTAGCTCATCCTTGTGCACTCCAGCCATTTCAATCATCAGAGAAATTGCCTTGCAATCATGCTGGTACCAGGAACAGGCAACAGCTGGTAATAGAATGCAAAGGGGAATGCATGCAGTTGCTGTTATTTGCTCATGGATCACGACTTTCCCAACAGAATGCCTGCTGGATAGAAAAAGGTTTTCGGCTTTTCTCCGTGGATGATGTGTACGCTCTGATGGGCACTCCTTTGAACTCCCTTCCTAGCCATCCTCAATCCTCACACTCTTTCTTTCAAAAGAAAAGCTAACAGGCAGACACTCATTGTCACGAAATCCAAACCAAACCTATATGAAACCTGTGATGAAGCTTGAGATGACACACACATGCCTGAGATGAGCTTGTCCTTGGAAGAGATCAGCTTCTGGCAGGACTGCCGCTGCTTCTCGATCTCCTGGTACAAGTCCTGAGGGACCTCAATGGAGAACAGGTCAGCCCAGCGCATGGCCACGGCCGCGTTGTGGCGCGCACTTTGCTCAGCCTCCGCAAGTAACTTGCCGCGCAGCTCCTGTACACGTGTGCAAAGTGTACTAGGTGTGCCTGTAATGTGACTATGTGTGCAGCGTATGTAGCAGCTTGCTGTGCAATTCCTGCAAACATGTGTGTATCAGCCCCTGTAAGCAGCTTGCCTCGCAGCTCCAGCACAGATGCGCGCGTACGTGCGTGCGGGTGCATGCAAGCATGTGCGGAAATGCTGGCGTGCAAATTTTGCTTAGCCTCTGCAAGCAGCTTGCTGCGCAGCTCCAGCACAGACGTACCTGTGTGTGCATGCAAGCATGAGTGGAAACGCTGGCGAACATCTTTTGTTCAGCCTTTGCGAGCAGCATTCCATATGACTCCCGCAAAAAAAAGTGGAAATGCACAGTGGCAAGAAGGCAGATGGAGCATGCACAAAAAGAATCAAGACATGCGTCCATGTTGTGAGGAAAGATAGTGCATGCAGGAGACAGACAGAAGGGCAAATGGGAGTGTGTGCAGTCCATGCGCGTACCCGCACCCTAATTCATTTGCAGGCGTAGCTAGCTGGGGCAGGCCAGGCCATACACCTTGGCAAGTGCTTGCAGAGTTTTGGCACTCAAGTAATTGCTTAGTGACATGCTATCAACAGGTACCAAAACAGCAAGCAACCGTCCATGGCTAGATGGCTATGTGGCTAGATAGATCACATGGCTAGATGTGATGGCTAGATGCTAACACCCATGAACCCGTACTAGTGCACACATGTGACAGGCCTGCTATAAAAAAGTTCATAACTTCACCTCTTGTTCTTACTTATTGTCTAACCCTAAGGCAAAAGATGTTCTACACTCAATGTAAGCATGCAAGGGAAAGTCGCGGCTTGCATGTCAGCATGTTTGGAGGTGTGTTGACGCAGGCTTTCGCTCGCATGTGAGCATCCCTAGGGAATTAAGCTAAGCATCACATATGTAGAAGGTCCTTCCTTTCAGAATTACCTGCCGTGCCATCTCCTCCATTGCTCTATGCGCAGTTTCACGCTCATCTCCCGCCACGCGCACAGCACTGGCATCTTGGTCGGTCCTGAGCTTCACCCGGTATAGCCTGCGCCTGCTATCCACAAGTTGCTGTTTGCCCTTGCCTATCTCCTCCTTCTTCTCACCCTCTTTGCCTCCTGCATGTTATTTGGTTGTATTTGTAGGCAACCTTGTTTGCGCTGCGCATGTCAACTTACAGAGACCTGAAGAGCACAGCTTAACAATTGGAACCTAGATAGAGTGGCTCAGTATTAAAGCAACCAGAACTATCCTTGGTACGTTTTAAGCACACACTCGAACAAAGTAAACAAGTCTAGACCCTGCGCACCTATCACATCACCCTCCCGCAAGGTAGCCAGCCTATCCTGGATGCGCTTGCGCCTAGCCAGAATGCGTGCATCCCTTGCTTGTGCATTTGGGTTGTCTCTGCCATGCAGAGTGCCTGGTATGGCTGGGATACTTGCTTCATTCATTGAGGACAGTGGGTCCGTACTACATCAATCAATTAATAACGGAAATAAAAACTTTCAGATTGTTAACATGAATGGAATCTAGGAGCCCCATCGAATTAGGGCTGCTGAGGGCCTTATATACTTGCAACCTTATAAGTCGCGTTTGCACAGATATCAAAGAAAAATTGGCATTCGAAGATTGACATACGTATCCAAATGAAGGAAGCTCACAAACCCTTGAGTGGGCCAATAATTTGAGCAAGACAACCGTCTGAAGGACAGGCAGACATTCTTACTTTGTTCAGAAAGAGGATTCACTGCCATGAGGCTTCTGGTGAACTGCCCCAGCGGAGAAAGCCGGCTTCTGGTGAGCATTTCAAGTGCAGGTGCACACACAGTAGTGCATTCTGCCTCCCACTAACGACATAGCCATTACATTGTATGCTCTGTAGCAAGTGCAAGATGAAATGACCGTCCTGGAGCTCAAGCAGCTACTTCTGGAGGTGGAAGGTGTGCTGTGATATTGAAACCATGCACCTGCCCTATGCCCTATATGCAGCGTGGAATCCTTTTGGGAGTGTTCAGTCTCATTTTACGGGACTTTCCTGGCATGTTTTCCCTTCTCCACGCAGGCATACCTGTCCAGCAGCAAGTGCTGTGCTATGCTGGCCAGCATCTCAAAGACCACCTCCCTCTAGCTGAACACCACCTTGAAGAGTACACCCTGTCCAACGAGGTAAGTCCATTTATTCCGCTGTCAAACCTCATTATGCCTGCACACTCTCCTCCTTCTCAACCTCCCTAAATAATGTTTTGTTGGGCTCGCATCGGCGCGCATCTTGAGCCTAATATCCCATTTCTGCATCAGGGTATGAGTGAGCTGGTATCCTCCCTGTTTTGTTGCAGGTGGTGCTTTATCTGACTCGAGTGCTTGCAGCACCAAAAATGGTTTTCCTGTGCTCCCGGGCCAAGCCCAGCCAGCGTGTGCCAGAGATGGTGGAGGCTGACATGCCTGTGGGCGATGCCATGCAGCTGCTCGTCAGCAGGTGAGCACATGCTTTGACATGCTTGCCATGGGGTCGGTCCTTTCCTTGTCAATGAAGCAACCCCTATATTGCCCTTATTAGCCTGAGGAGAAACCCAATTGCGGCAACCTGATTCTAAATTGTATATGCTGTCCTGTGGCCTTTCCGTCACACAAGGAGGCGAGTTTTGTTGATGCAATTCTGCCAAAATTAACTCTGAACTTTCCGGCATAAGATCCATTCACTGGATGATAGGCCAATTGCAGTTTAAAAAAAGGTAACACACAACCCCAAAACAGCCTCTGAGACAAGCACCTGCTAGTGTCAAGAGTAAAACCTTTATCTTAGCATTGATTTGGCAGGAGAAACTCTATACAAAAACCACCTCTGGTAAGTTCATGATCTGTTGTCAAGAATGTTGATTTGTAGCAGCAAAAAGATCTTCAAGAAATGCAAGTATGTCCGCAATTTTGATTTGCCTGACACACACACATACACACATACATACACACAAACGTGTGCGCGCTGCCATAGGAACATGGCTGGGCCATTCCCACCAGATTCTCCCTTGCTGGCAAAACGCCAGGATGGCAGCACAATCTTGCTGAAGATTAACCCCATGGAGGGCCTCACACAGCTGCAGGAACGCATCGCGCGGCATGAGGTGGGCTTTGTTTTCCTTTGTGCCTAAAGAGGATGAATTTCAAACAAACAAAACAAATCAGGTGAGCCCCTACATTCACCATGGAGGAGCTCACACAGATCCAGTGCATTGCGCGGCATTAGGTGGGCCGTGGCAGCAGATGCAACAAGATTTTTCATCCAGAAGCCTTGAGTCAAAATGCACGACTGCTATGTTATTATGTAACAGGAAGTGAGTACACAGGATGTTCCCGGCAGAAGGTGCAGCACATGATTCAGATGTTGCACATGAACGTGGGCAAAGGAGTAAGTGGCGGTGCCTGCAGATATGGGTGAGGGCTTGCTGGCTGGATTTGTAGGTTTGCTATCTAGTCAGATGAGGCAGAGGAGCGGGAAATTATCCTGTTTCAGTGAGCTCTTTTTGGCAAAGAACTCCCATGGTTCCTGCAGGCGTGGGAGTTTCCAACTACTAAACAGGCCAGAGCTGCTCATCTCCTCCATCCCATGCTCCTCAAGTCATGGCCAGCCTATCGCATGTGTATGGTGCATGGCCTTGCACTTTCATGCTAAAAGAAGTTGACTAGGGATGCAGCATGCATAGTCTGGAGCAATTTCTTTAAATGTCTTTCAACTTATCCACCCAGACTCAATATGTCCCTAGACCAGCTTGACGCAGCCTGATACGTCGCATGGTCTCATGTTTCATTGACTTTCATGGTGGCATATCTTCAAATTCCATGTCGTATATTTTCATTGGTTTGCATTTGTGTGATTGCACAGTCCAGGGCGTGAGTGGGGCCCTGGTCCAGACATTGTGGCCCCCTCAAGAGGAGTAGGGGCATACACATTTTCATCCACTCCAATTTCTTTTCACCTTTTCCCACTGTTTTTTTGCTCATGGAAAGAGAAGGCATGCAAGGGTTGTCATTGAAGGAAAGCCTGGATTGAAAGTTTGAAAGGGTTTGTCCATGCCTCGTGTTCAAAAGAAGGGCTACCGCTGAAGAGGGCTGCATTAGATCTTCCTGCCAGCACAATTCAAGTCAAACCTTGGTGCAACCACAATGCAATTAAAAACTGAAGAATACTGCAGAGTATTTTCTGGCTGCTTTCTGCTGCTAACTTTGCTGCTCCTTGGTGATGGGAGAAGGGGATATGAAGAAGCTGTGCAGTCCCACCTGTTGGGGCCTTAGGGTCCCTCCTTGCTCATGTCCTCCATTCTCCCAGAAATGAGTGTTTTCACTCGTGTACTGCTCACAACCCCCAAAATAAGGAGTCTTGGTTGGCCTCAGGCGTTGAGGTTGGAAGGGCGCTCCCGCCTACCCATCCGCAGATGTTTGGTTTCTTGCACCATTTGGTAGACGACCCTTTTTTTTGTCCGCACCAACCAGGATTTGAACCCATAGGTTACCCTGATCATTGTAAATGCATTACATTGAGTGCTCTGCCATAGCTTTGCTGCCAGTGTTGCGTGGTGAGTGGAGGGTGGGAAAAATCAGAAAACCAAAGACATTCCCAGCTACAATTGCCACGTCCAGGATGATGTGTTAAAAGAAATTTAAGCAAAATTTGAAAAAGTTTGCTCCCAAAGGGGGTCATTCATGATAGCATTTCAAAATGCCATAGAAAGCACATCACGGCCATTCCCACCGTGCGCAATAGCTTAAAAAGCAGCCAAAACATACTCAGTGGTAAAAGGGCGGGAAAAATGTTTGCCTTCTGGTGCACGCAGTCATCACGCACTCCTTTAAAACATTATGTTTAAATTTATTTCTGCTTGGTAATGGTATTATAGTAGTACTGTAAAGATAATATCTTTTCACAAAAATAACTTTTTGGGGCTGTGCGTAGAACTTGCAGTTGCTGAAAAAATAATCATGAAGCGGTGCGTATGTGTGCGTAAGTGGGAAAAATATTTATTTGTAGCAATGAGTGGGCAAGGTGGTGAGCAATGGCAGCAGCAGTAGCAGCAGCAGCAACCCTGCACAACCCGCTCAGCAGCAAAGGCAGCAAAGGAGGCCATGGCAGGCCATGCACCAAGGGCAGGGGTGCAAGCAAGCGTGCAAGCACAAGCAAGCGCGCACGCCCAAGCAAGTGTGCGCGCCCAAGGAGGGGTGAGCATGCGTCAGAGGAAGAGGAGGGTAGAGGAGAGCGAGGAAGGCAATTGCAGCAGTGATGAGGATGGCAGTGAGAGCGAGGATGGGGGTGGCAGCAGTGATGAGGAAGGGTGTTGGTTTCTGTGGGCTTAGGCCCACGCACTGTGTAAGTGTGCGTATTTGAAAATATAAACTTCTATCATGGATGTGTAAGTGATGCGTACGTGTAAAACTTACTTTTAAAAATGGTGCGTATTGGTCACACCTCTCTACAGAAGCCTCCCTTAATGAAGCTGCGTTGTGGCAACAAGGTCACAAAGGTCAAGTTATGGACTGTTGCCAGATATGCTATGCCTGGACCTATACCCTCAACTGACACTGTCTTGTGGTGTATCCATTTATGGCAGCATTATGCTGCCGGAGCTGCTGGAAGACAGCTGAATGGCTGTCAGTCAGGCCAGCCAAATAGGTTTGAGTTATTGCCCCACTGCAACCAGCCAAATCTGCAAATGCAGGACCTTCAGCAACTCTGCATACTCAGTTTGTGCCCAGGGTGTGGGGCCAGAAAACAGGCAAATTGCCTGTCAAGATGGGGCCCTCAGGAAGCTGTCTCCCGGCTTGCCTGACCAGCAGCAATGGCTGGGCACTTTATCAGGCATATTCTGGGGGGTCCGGGGGGCTGGGGTGGGGGTTCAGAAATCGCTCCCCGGACCTCAATTTTGGCAGGAGAAATGGCGAATTAACTACACAGAGCAACCAGTGCACCATTCGGGGTTGCGATACTTTTGCTAGGACAAATAAAATACAAAAATGAAATTGGCCCAAAATTCGGCTGTCAAGAGCCTGATGTTGTGGTCAATCCCCCAGCTGTCACTGCTCGCCAGGAGCCACCCCCTGCACACCTGGGCCCCCAAACTTAGCAGGCATACCTAGGAAGCATGCTGAACAAGTCCTCGTACTCAGGTTGTGGCCAAACTTAGTGCTTGCCTTGTTTCCATGTTTGCACCACTTTTGCCCAGCAGATGCGCTCACAAGTGGCCATGCTCTAAATGGTGTAGGACCAAATCCCCCCCCCCCCTTTCACTCCAATGGATCAGGTTTGACCTAAAACCTACTTGAGAGACAAAAAATGGGAAATGTTCCGTTCAGAGCAGGCATTTTGCAACCTATCTTACTGGAAATGGCCAACATGGCCTAAACTGCCTCAAAACATGTCCCTGACTCACTCCAAGGACCCCATCCTCACTTTTTCAAATACAGAAGTATCAAACAAGCCACCCTCAACTACTCTGCATACTCAGTTTGCTCAAATCCCTTTGGGGCATTTTCTCCTCAATTTTACGCATAGCTTGGCTGACTGTCAGCTCTGCCTTCATGCCACATAATGCTGCTCACGTGGTAAGAAAGCCTTAGGTGCATACCATCAAAGCTGTCTGTAGACAGCGTAATTAGCAACATTTTGAGCACTGAAATGACGAAAACCCATATGTATGCACAGTTCAGAAATGCGAGGAAAGATGCACTGAATTAGATGGTTGCTCAGCGTGACTTGCACCTTCTCTTGCCTGTTGAGGTCCCAGAAGCTTTCATATTAGCATTGCACATAAATGAACATGTTTTCCAGGCTGCAGCTAGCCCTATCTTTCTACCAAAATAGGGCCAGGCACAGGATCCCATGGGGCTCCATAAGGTGTTCCTATGGGTGTTCTGTGGCTTCCGCAGCGGGCTCGCGCGCTCGCTCGCGTTTATGCACGCTCGCATTTATGCACGCACGCGCGCACACACACACACACACACACACACACACACACACACACTTGCTGGTTATTTTGCAGGGTGTTGAGCCTGACACGATGACCTTTAATCAAGCCCAGGATGGTGCCCTTCACATCCACGTGGTGCCCTCTTCAGAAGAGCCACAAAACAAGAACTGCTACCCCATTTACATGCGTAAATTCCCACAAAGGACGATGTGGAGGTTAGACAAGCACAATGATGTCGGGAAAACAATGCAGCCACTGCCTGAAGTCGTGAAGGAATTATGTGTGCTGCCTTGATTTATAAATGTTTCTGTAAGTTCAAGCATTACAGCTTATACCTCCTGAAAAGGGATTACAAGAGACCTGCAGCCTGGTACCCTGACATTACCTGTCTCTGTAAAAAAAAAAGATGTGAGAGGTATCTCTTAGTCAAAAAAGAGAAGAAATGAGAAATGACGTAGGCAGTGAAAGCACTCCACATGTCAATTGAGGAGAAGAGGATAAGTAGGGTCAAGGCACCATGTGTCCCTTTCCACCAAAAGAAGAAAGTGAGCATTGTTGAAGTGAGTGCTTGTTGTGCGCTTCAGGTCACTGGTCTGCTTTCAAGCTCTGTTACAGGACTAAGCAATACGTCACATTGCTGATCGTTTTCTTTCTTCAGTGTTTGTTTCAAGTTTGTTGTTGGAATAATGTGACCTGTACATTATTTATGCGGAGGAATGGAAAGAGTTACATGGCTGTACATGCCTATGCATTTAACCCTCAGCTACGATATGCTGTTGTGCTGCGTTGTTTTGGAACGTTTTGAAAGCAGTGGCAAACCAAGCAGGCTTCCCTTATCATGTTTTTTTCCTGCAATTTAATTTCCGGTCAATTCCATGCTGTCTGTATGAATACCACATCTGAGGAAAGGAAAGGAAAGGGTTACACAGCTGAACAAGTGCCTACAAGGGCAGCTTAGCTGAAGCAAAAAATGCCTGTAACCAAACCAAACCAATCTTGTGTACACATGTCAATTGGAGAAGGAGATAAGTCCTAATGCTGAGTCCTGCCTATTTTAACATGCATGCCTTCAGAAAGCATACAAGTGTATGTGTGTATGCGTGTGTGTGTGTGTGTGTGTGTGTGTGTGTGTGTGTGTGTGTGTGTGTGTGTGTGTGTGTGTGTGTGTGTGCGCGCGCCTGTTTTGGCTCCGGATGAAAATGGGGGTTCGAATAACCCTCCGAAATAAACACATAGAAGATGGAGAATTAAGGAAAAAATTTTGTGTACTGCGCATGTGCGCTTGACCTGCGCGTCTCTTCTTGTGCTTACCTCAAAGTCATACGCAAACTACCTAGTTTCAGCGGGGCTCCACGGGGCACAGACGATATCGACGCACGATGCACGGGCAGGCTAGGCTCCAGCTAGGTAGCAGCAGTAGAGCGGCTATAGGCAGGAGGGAGAATTTGCGTGTCGTCCCGAGAGCAGGTGCTTCTTCTTCCTGTGCTGCTGCCCCGCTGCTGCGGCTGTCCGGAACAGTGGCATCCATTGGTCCTGCTCCTGTTCCTGGTCTCCGTGGGCCCGCTGTCTTGCGAGGGGGCCTGGAGGCAAACAAGGTGTGCACAAAGTCAGGAGTGCTGTTCCTAGGTCTCTCATGTCTGGGGACTCAGAATGGCCCTGCTGTAAACACTTGACAAGCCAAGAGCATCATCCTGTCCATTAGTTCGGTCTTGGTCAGATCCTGCGCTGCTCATTGCTACTGATGCATCACATCAGAGCTCAGATGCTTTGAGCATACACTCGCTGTATGCGCACGCATTGGCAGCAGCTGCGCCAGATGGCAGTGCAGGGCAAAGAAGGGCATGCACTGAAAACCTGAGCATTATGTTTGGATGGTCATTTCAAAAAGAGTTGAAGAGGAGCCATTCGCAGTTTACTGTAGTGCAGGCACTCTCCACGCCTTGACTCCTTGCTGTAGGATGCCCTGTAGTGCCTTCAGCCTCAATCAGATGCCCATGACCTTTTGACTGCCCCTTGCTTCCTGCCCCATACAGCATCGCATCCGTCTGGACATGGCCACGGCCGCCCAGGCCACTACCGAGTCCATTGATGAGGAGGGCACACTGCATGTGAAGATCGACAATGAGAGCGACCCTGAGTGCACTGTGCTGACTGTGGAAGGCAAGGACCAGCCACACCTGCTGATGACCCTGTCTGGCGCCCTCACCACAGCTGGCTACCTGGTCAGTGCGCTCGAGTGTGCTCCCTTTTGTACGCCTAGGTGTTGTCATGTTAGCAGTCTGACCAACTGCACTTTCCACATAGACCATGTCTGCTGTCCACTATCCTGCCGTGTTAACAGCCAACCCAAAGCGTCATTGAGGCTCTCCTGTGCTCACAGCGCTCGTTCATCATTATTATGCATTTGCTGATTGACCTGCTTGCTGAGTGCAATTCACAACCTCACTGCTTGCAGGTGGTCACAGCAGATATTTCCAATCATGATGGCCGCGTGTTTGATGTGTTCCACATTCAGATGGAGGATGGTAACCAAAAGGTATTCTGGCATTGCGGATGGGTGCAAGAACAACAGGGGCTTGGGTAAAGCCGGTGAGGGTCAGAGCAGTTATTAACTGCCCTTGCTTGCCCACTCTTTGGCGAGAGTTGGTCAGGTGTAGGTTTGGCCATATGTCTGTGCTGTACTTCAGCTGTTTTGCAAGGGAGATGTGAGTTTTATGGCAAATATACATGGAATAGGCTAACCTTAATCAGGTGGTCCGATCACGGTAGATTGGTGCTATGCGGGTGTCCTCTCGAAGTCCTGAGGAGGAGTCAAGGCTTTTTGTGGTGCTGAAGCCTGAATCATTTCTGGGTCTCGGGACAGCCAATGAATGTTGTGTGGGCTGTGGAGTGGAACGTCATGTGCGCACGGACCTATGACCATTGTAATTTGAACATGGTGAGTCGAAATCGTTGTCACCCTGTGGTGAAGCTGAGTGCGTGTTCCTGACCTGACGGTCAGCATTTGATTTCTTCCTAATTGAACTCAAAATAGGCCAGGCTTCAAGTGCGATCCATCCAATGTCAGGGCAGTGGAGGCAGCCGTGCGCGCTGCACACTTACAGGCGTGTATCCCCTCTGACATGCATTCATCAAAGATATCTAACTAAGAGACCAAGTGGAGCCAGGGTGTGGGCGAGCCCTGGTCACTAAGTGACCACCTGCAGGCTCCTCCGTGTTGTTCCTTGTACAGAGCAGGCAGCGCACGGCGCTTGCTCGGAACACAGATGAATTTATTCTGAAGAATGAGGGGCCCGCTGTGGGCAAGTCCTGGCAAGGCACCTGCCGCAAACTCCAACAGCGCTCCAATAGAGCAGGCAGCGCACGGCGCTTGCTCGGAACACAGATGAATTTATTTTGAAGAATGAGGGGCCCGCTGTGGGCAAGTCCTGGCAAGGCACCTGCCGCAAACTCCAACAGCGCTCCAATAGAGCAGGCAGCGCACGGCGCTTGCTCGGAACACAGATAAATTTATTTTGGAGAATGAGGGGCCTGCTGTGGGCAAGTCCTGGCAAGGCACCTGCCGCAAACTCCAACAGTGCTCCTATAGAGCAGGCAGCTCAAAGCGCTTGCTCAGAGTGCCACTGTCTTGAGGGTGCAGGCCCTCTGCCGCCTGTAGATCTGCGCACGGATGGAAATGGAGCAGAGTTCATCCCCACCTCATCACCCAAGAGCGTATGCTGCTGCCATAGCAACGTCCAGGTCCCAAAGATATGCAGAGCCAAAGCAGCTCATCCTTGCGAGCAGGGAATGTGCACGTGCACGCGCACATGTGTGTGCACGTGTATGTGTTTATCCCTCTGACGCATCATCACAGCTGCATGCTGCTGTTGTGCCTGTCGCGTGCGTAGATCCCTGAGTCCAAGTTCAAGGAGCTGAAGCAGCTCATCCTGAGCATGACCAGCACCACCAGCAACCGCTCCGGCATGCCTGCCATCTATGGTGTGGTGGCAGCGGCGGAGGTGGAGCGCCTGAAGCCCCTGTCTGAGCTGTCTGGCGTGGCTGCCAAGGGGGAGGTGCGTGCGCAAGGATGCAGGTTTACAGAATGCAGGAGCAAAAGGCCTGCAGTCCAAACAAATTACTGCCAGCCTAGGTACGCGCGCAAGGTTGTAGGTATGCTGATTGAAGCAAAGGCCTTCCGTCCAAACAACCAACTGTCAAACAAGTTACAGGCACGAGCAAATGTCACACCCATGTTGAGCAATGTGCCTCATGTTGAGGAGTGTGATGCTTGCTAAAAGGGGTGATTCTTGCATCGAGCAATGTGTGCCTTGTGCTGTGCATTGTGTCTCATGTGATGGTTCCACCCACAAGCAGCAGTTTTCCCACGCCTGGCCGTCATGTTAACTCTTCTCAATGGAGGAGGGGAGCGAGCTTGTGCTCGTATGAGGTCCTGGTTTAATCCTTACAAGTGAAATGAAAAGCATACATATCATCTTGCTTATATGTTTTGAAGACAAGCATAAATAAGCACGCACCCTGTGTGCAGTTACTGGAGCTGCAATGACATGCTGTAATAATTCCTACGCGGGTTGCAAATCCTCTGACACTTGCATGCACACACACACACACACACAGGTGAGCTCGTTGGAGCTGACAGCAGCAGAGATGGCGCAGGCAGCAGCAAACCTGGTGGCCCAAGAGCGTGAAATCCTGGACTTGCAAAGCAAGGTGCGTGCGTGTTAGCAGATTGCTCATCTAGGCAAGATCTTGGCCAAGTGCAGCATGGTGCAGGTATGCAAGGTGGGTCTTCTAGGTGAGATCTTGGCCAAGTGCAGCAAGGCAGGTACGCACATGCTGGCTGCCACGAAAGGCAAGCTTTTGACTCTGACTTGGTAGGTGTGCGCGTTGCAGACTGTGTATGGAAAGTGCATTGAGGCCTGGCAAGCCAGGATCAAGAAGAGTACGCTTCCAGACACTGTCATGTGCCTTGCTCCACCTGCTCTCCTGGTGCCTGTACATGTGTATTTATATGTATGCATGCATGCATGTATGTATGTATGTATGTATGTATGTATGTATGTTGTATATATGTACGTGTCTGTGTGTATGGACATGAAGCAGGCCATGGCATGCAAGAATTGCGCACCTCGTAGCACGCCCTTCTGCTGAGAGATGGATGCTCAAGCAGACGTTGGATTGCCAGGGTCCTTGGGCACCAGTAGTGGTGCAATAGTCAATTACGGCTGCGGTTGCCATTATGCAAAACCTGCTCAACAAAAAAGGTGGCTTGCGAGGCTGGGCCTCAGAAGTTTCCCACACTGCAATCCCACTTTGATCACACACACGTGTGCATGCTGATGAATGGGTAGGGGGCCGACCAGCGGGTGCTGACTGTCAAGGAGGCCGGGCGTCGAGAAGCTGCTGCTGTGCTGGAGCGCAAGTGAGTGTGGTTCGTGCAGAAGTGGTCGTGTAGGTGTGGGTGTGGGTGGGTGTTGGGCGCAGTGCTACCTCGTTGTTTTGTTGTTATTCTTGTCGTTGCTGCTGCTGCTGCTGCGCCATGACACGCATCTCGTCGCCAGACGGTGCCTCCTGCATCACTGCCAACAATTGATTTAGAGCTCCCTTGCTATAGAGAGGGAAGTTGTTCCTCTTGCTTGAGAGGGTCTGAGTCTCTGAGGCATGTGCTCATATAATTTTTGTCTCTTGAGCAATTGAAAGCGCATGCATATGCCGACACACACACACACACACACACACACACACACACACACTCATGGGGTGCACTATGCAGGATGTCTGCTATGGAGGCGCTGCTAACCACGCGCCGCACCATCTCCACAGAGCCCGCCCGGGACAAGAAACAGGACAGCGGTGCAGACTTCATGGCCAAGATGAAGCCTGAGGTGTCGGTGTCACCCGCATGTGGCACAGGCAAGGAGTTGCTGCTGCAGGTGCGAGTGTGGCTTGTACAGGGTGGTTCATGGCCAAGATGAAGCCTGAGGTGTCAGTGTCATCCGCATCCGCTGGCAGGCAAGGAGCGCTTGCATTAATCAGCACGCCATTGTTTGTTCAATTACTCATGAGCATGGTATGCTTGTCAGGGCATTTGCGCGTGTTCCTAGGCTGCAGCTTGCTCTTGGGAGGATCCGTGTTTACATGTGGATGCTCTGAAGTCAAACCTGTAGCTCATTCCGCTTTCTCTGACACTCTTGTTTTGCAGGCATTCAATTGGGAGTCCTGCAAGCAGCCCTGGTACAAGGTCCTCGCTGGAGAGGTGGGTTGAGTTCCTGGGGGTCCTGCAAGGCTCTCCTCTTTGGGGTGGTGAGTCGAGTTCCTGGGAGCCTTGCAAGCAGCCCTGGGACGATGTCCTCTCTAGAGCTGGAGGGGAGAGATGACATGTGCGTGCGTCCTCAACGAATCAGGCACAAGGGGAGCACCAACGAGTGCCACTAGGAGACATCCATTGGCATGAGGCATACAGCACATCTATTAGTGCAGCATTGGAGGCATCTGGTTGTGAGAGGCGCACTGCACGAGGCTGGTCGCCTGTTGCATGCCTGACGGCAATGCTCGCTCGAAGCTCTGTACATCCATCACATGGCAACAGTGTGGCTTGGCTCACACGAAACCCACACTCCCCCTATGTTTGCTCGTCAAGCCCAAGGCCATGGCCCTATCTGTGGTCGCAAACGCTTGAGCAGTGGAGGGTTGGGTGGAAAGGGTCGAGCATTCGCCAAATGAGGCTCTAACGTGGGTCGAATAAAGAGGCCCTAAAGAGGGGGTCAAAGAGGCCCGAAGATCCTATTCGTGCCTCTTTTGCTCAATGCTTGACCCTCAGAGGCTCTCACCACTTCCCTTCATGTTTGCTCAGAGGCTCCCAAGACCTCTTTCATGTTTGCTCCAAGGCTCTTGCTCAGCACCAGGTGCACAACATCGGGTGCCTCTGTGTGTGTGTGTGTGTGTGTGTGTGTGTGTGTGTATGTGCCATGTGCTCAGAGGCTCCTGCTCAACACCCCCGTCAACGTCCCGTCCAATGCATCTTTTTGTCTCCTCAGTGAAGCTCTGAACCATTCTGACATTTGCCAGCGGTATCTTTTTTTTTACAGCCCCTCCCCTTCTCACCCTCGCTTCTCAACATGTGCAGGTCCAAGACATCAAGAACTGCGGCTTCACGGCTGTGTGGCTGCCACCCCCTAGCGATGCTGTCAGTGATCAGGTGAGGCAGTGGAAAACGAGCAGGTCTGTGACAGAAAATGAAAAGAGTGGAAAATGGGCAGGTTTGTGTACGTGTGGCTGCCACCCCCTAGCGATGCTGTCAGTGATCAGGTGAGGCAGCGGAAAAACGAGCAGGTCTGTGACAGGAAATGAAAAGAGTGGAAAATGGGCAGGTTTGTGTACGTGTGGCTGCCACCCCCTTGCGATGCTGTCAGTGATCAGGTGAGGCAGCGGAAAAACGAGCAGGTCTGTGACAGAAAATGAAAAGAGTGGAAAATGGGCAGGTTTGTGTCCGTGTGGCTGCCACCCCCCAGCGATGCTGTCAGTGATCAGGTGAGGCAGTGGAAAAACAAGCAGGTTTTTAAAGGAAGATGAAAAGAATGGAGATGAGCAGGTTTGTGTCTGTGTGGCTGCCACCCCCTCGCGATGCTGTCAGTGATCAGGTGAGGCAGTGAAAAACGAGCAGGTTTGTGACTGAAAATGAAAAGAGTGGAAACGAGCAAGTTTGTGACAGAAAATGAAAAGAGTGGGGACAAGCAGGTTCGTGACAGAAAATGAAAAAGGTTGGAAACGGGCAGGTTAGTGAAAGAAGATGGAAAGAGTGGAAACGAGCAGGTGTGGCTGGTTACCCCTTATGATGCCATAGCTGAACAGATGGGGCGACGGAGAATGAACAGACCTTTAAAAGAATATTGATAGGTGTAGGTGATGCCACCTGCAACAATGTCACCAGTGATCATGCCCCCCCCCCCTTCCCCCCCCACAGGGAGTGAAAATGATTACACCACCTAGCAATGCAATGAAGAGGAGGTGCACCCCCTGGTGATGCTGTTAATGAATAGGTGGGACGCTGACAAGATGCCTGCAGTTGCATTGATCTCCATCAATTTCAGGATGGGCATGCGCATAGCAAAGGAATGAGCACGCGCGCACACACACACACACGCACATACACGCACACATGTACTAACCTATGTGCAAACCCATATGTGCATCCAGGGCTACTTGCCTCGTGATCTGTACAACCTAAACTCCAAGTACGGCAACGAAGCTGAGCTGCGTAACCTGATCTCCCAATTCCATGAGCACCAGATCAAGGTCATCGGCGACATCGTGATCAACCACCGCTGTGCCAGCTTCCAGGTGGGTTGCTGGCATGCTCCAGGCAAAAGCCATACCTCCTATTTTTTGAAACGGGCATAATATTTAGGTGTGATAGACTGACTGTTTTTTTTTATCAACCACCGCTGTGCCTGCTTCCAGGTGGCTTGCTGCTCTGCTTCCTGCCTCACTTGCTGCTACCATCGCCCTTTCATAATAAGCTTGCCCTTATTGTAATGAGCTCAAAGCGCCAAATCATAACCTGTTGGCATGGTGTAATTGCACATTATTTGGTTGACACATCTTCACAAGTATTGATTTGAAGGAGCCCTTAAGCCCTCGTGTAGGCAGTGGGCACCTCACTTGTGACTCCTCTCAAATGCTTCACCCTGCTGCTGAACTAGTTGTGTGGGTGACTTAGCTGGGCCCCCACACGCCAACTGCATTGGCTGTGTGGGTATTCTTGGTGCCCTCAAACAAGGAAGCCTCCTTCCGCAACCAATTTTAATTTCTTTTGACCAGTCCTGCTTGAACGCAAATGCTTGATTCCTGCTGTTCAATGCGCATTGCTTGATATTCATTGTGGTATGTGTGCTGCTTGGCTGCACACTGCTTGCGTATGCACTGCTAGATGCCTGCTGCTGGCATGTGCGTTGCTTACAAATGCACTGCCTGCATGCGCACTGCTTGATATGCATTGCTTGCACGTGCGCTACTTGGCTACGCACTGCTTGCACGTGTGCTGCTTGGTTGCGCACTGCTTGCACGCGCGCTACTTGGCTACGCACTGCTTGCATACGCAGTGCTTGCATGAGCGCAATTTGGCTGCGCACTGCTTGCATTCGCAGTGCTTGCATGAGCGCTACTTGGCTGCGCACTGCAAGCTTGTGCGACTTGGCTCTGCACTGCTTGCATGCGCGCATACTGCTTGCATACGCGCATACTGCTTGTAATGCTTGCATGCGTGCTGCTTGGCTACGCACTACTTGCAAATGCACTGCTTGCACGCACGCTGCTTGGCTGCACACTGCTCATGTATGCTCTGCGAGGCGCGTGCTGCTTGCATGTGCATTGCAGCAGTTCACTACTTGCAGATGCAAATGCACTGCTTGATGCTTACTGCTTGTTTGTGCTCTTGCCCCTCCTGATAACTACTTTGGGCTTGAATGTTTGGGGTGAGGATGGCAATGTGAGCAAGCTTTGGGGGGCGCCACAGTACATACCACACTGCTTGATCCCTCCTGCATATGGCTGGCCAAATCTGTATGTCTACTCCATGTTTCGCTTATATCCGAGCTACAATGATGTATGCATGCTGTACAATATGTAAAAATGTATGGGATGGCCAACCTTACTTCTATGCTTGATGCGTGCTGCTTTATGCACAGGGCGAGGACGGCAAGTGGAACAAGTATGGGGGGCGCCTGGCTTGGGATGCCTCCGCCATCTGCAACAACAACCCCGCATTTGGTGGGCGCGGCAACCCCAAGCAGGGCGACGATTATGCAGCTGCACCCAACATCGACCACAGCCAGGTGTGTGTGTGTGTGTGTGTTGTGTGTGCTGGAAACAGGGCCAGGTCATTTGCTGCAGAGAAGGTCGTGCTGATCTAGTTTTTAGGAAGACGCAAAGAGCTTTTGCCTGCAGCGATTGGATTTCTGTCTCAGTCTTTCTGCCGAAATCCCCAGGTGCTCTGGAGAAACATCATGTGGCCACGGACACTCACTGTCCTCCTGCTAATTTGACATGAGTTGGCACTCTTTGCATTAATTTGCTTGTTCCTGTCACACGCAAATGCTGAGCAGACAAATCATTAGGGATCGGCATATAGCGCTATATGCCGCATTTTCCAGCGCTATTTAGTGTTTTGTATAGCATTTCATTACAATTGTGCTTTTTACGATGCCGCTCCCCATAGATTAGCATGTAGCGTTATGTGAGGGGTCTTCTATAGCGCTGTAGGCGAGTGACGATCCCTACATATCATGTGTGTTGGCACGCGAGCCGTCTTTAAAAAGTTTATTCGGCCAAATGCGTTAGTCCCTGCTCGGCAGTGGTGGTGGGGGACTCGCGCCACATAGTAGCATGGAAGCCAATGTTAAAAAGAGATAAAGAGCATTTGTCTCTGTATGTGAGTGTTCTAGCAACTCGCATTCAAATTCTGCAGCGTGCCACATCAATCTTGCCAATTCAAGCTGCAAAGTGTGTGCGCTAGGTGCACCATCTCACCTCTCCCAACTTTCATCCTCACACACCTCTGGACACGCAAATTCAGTGTTGCAATCACGTGTAAATGCGCGTGCCTGCTTGCGAACAGGAGTGGGTCCGGAGGGATATCATCGAGTGGCTGCGCTATCTGCGCAACATTGGCTTTGACGGCTGGCGGTTTGATTTCGTGAGGGGCTGGCCGGGCCACTTTGCCAAGCAGTAAGTAGCGAAGCAGGCATCAACGCAAGCGGAGGAAGGAAACGTGGAAAAACAAATGAGGTCTTCAGAAAAGGTTAGCAAGCATGTCCTTTGGTTGCCTGGCATTCCCTTACCCGTCATGAATTGATATTAAACTGTGCCTTGGCATTCCACTACAATGGTCAATGACCTGCATAGCATTCCACTCTCATACTTTTTTCTCCCTTTTCTAAGCTGTGACCAGGCATTCCACCTGTGGGGGTTTAGTTATAAAAACCACACCTTTTTCTTCCTCGTGTAAGCCGCAGCTTCAACAGCCCTCAAAGTAGAAGTGCACGCCCCCAGCTCTCTAGTCTGGAAGTGAGGGAGGAGAGCTCTCTCACTTTCTGAAGAGAGTGTATGCTTTATTACAGGCATACAACAATGTTCTGACTGCATGAGGCGGCACTGTGCAATTGCTTACTTTTCTGTCTGGAAGTTGCTGCGTCTGGACTAGATGAGAATTTGGATCCAGAAATCGCCCGGCAAATGGTGCTTTGCAAACCAGTAACCTGGACAGTATTGCGCTCACTTCAGTGCATAAGAGCTGCAGCATGGCCAAGCGCCTAGCCATTACATTGTACCAAATTGCAATGCAGGTTATAATTCAACTGTTTGCGATGAGTGGGTTGTGTTTTATCCTCAGACAAGATACATCTGCGCGCGCACACACACACACACATATACACACACACTGCAGGTATATCAACGAGACCACTCCTGAGATGGCCTTTGGCGAGTATTGGGATTCATGCGATTACACTGATGGGGTAAGTGGACTTGCGCCGTAATGGTAAGGTGCTTGCACACTCAATACATTGCAATGTGTGCCTGATTTGAAGGAGGATCACAAGTGGAGCACACTCCTCAGACACTCGCGTGCATATCAACACGTCTTTGACATGAGTATGCATTTGTGAGCTTGTGCCCTGCCCCTGGGAGCCACGGCATTGATCCTCAGACACACCTGTTGCTGCAATGTGCTGCTTTTTCCTTAGCTGCTCAACTTTGCTGGGATGGAGGATCGAGTGTCACTTGTACTGACTCCTGTGGGGAACACTACAGCAGTGGTGTACATTTGATGGATAGCCTCAACCAAGCCACCCAATGTGGGCTTCCTCAGTAATGTCTAGTTGCACACTTGGTTCAGTGCATGTTTTGTTGCAATCAAGTGGGCTCTTTTCCTTAATTGATGTGGGGAGTGTTTTCACTGCCTGCGTAGTTTTTTTCTTTTTCTTTTCTTTTGGGCATGCATCAGGCCCACCATGGAAGACCAGGGAAATCCTTTCCATAAGATTTACATCTCCACATTATGCCTTGCGCACATGCAAGCATGCTTTTGGCCGCGAAGGCTGGACATGTACATATGCAGCACAATGGCAATAGCACTTGTGCTCCTCTCCCAAGGCACACGGGGAACAATGTGTCATTCAGAGCCCACGAGAGGATATCACACGCCATCACAGGATTCACGAGATGTTCCTCATCAAAAGCACAGAGGGCACCATTTATCATTCTTGCACGAGAGGGTAGCAAGCGTCTTGCACAGTAATCACACAAGATGCTCCACATCCAAAGCACAGAAGATACCATATGTCATGCTTTCACCTGCACAAGATTTGGCTGACCATGTGCGTCGTTGCTTTTCCTGCGCTGCCTGGGTGCAGGTGCTGAACTACAACCAGGACGGCCACAGGTAGGCCTGCAACCCCACCTGCTTTGTTCTTGTTCTGTGTCTGGAAAAGCTGCAAGGAAAGGGTCGTCAGTTATACTGACTCAGCATCCCCCTGCAGGGTGCTCCCCCGTTCACAAACAGAAGTGCGTGACTTAGCCGCGCTCCAAACATGTCTTGCACAGCTATGGGTTGCTCATTGTGTCCTGCAGCGACTTTACCACGCTCCAAACATGTCTTGCGCAGCTATGGGTTGCTGCATGTGTCCTGCACAGCTTCTTTCTTCCCCTCCCGCCCTCCGCATGTGCGCACACACAAAGCTTGCTGTAGGGGAAGCAAGTGCTCGTTACATAGCAGCACAAATGACCTGAAGTTGTAGGCATTCCTCACTTGGCTGCAATGGCAGGGCTTATAGACTTCTGCTTATGTGCTCAAGGTTCAAAGCTCAGACCCGCGCACGTATGTTTACATTCACAAAAAGGGCACCCACTCACATCTTTGTCCCAAAGAAAATGCCTGCGCAGACAGCAACATTTGTGTTTTGCCCTATGCACACATGCGCACCCTGTGTGCTCACAGGCAGTGAGATTCATGCTTGCGCCCCATGCGCACGTGTACATGCTGCATGCTTGCAGGCAGCGAAATGCATGCTTACTCCTCATGCACACTTGCACACACTTCCTGCCCGCATGCATCCATGCCTGCGCCCCATGCGCATGTGCACACACTCTCTGCCCGCAAGCAGCATTCCATCAACTGGTGCGACCAAACAGATGGTACTGCCTTTGCGTTTGACTTCACTGCAAAGGGTATCCTACAACAAGCTTCATGCGCATGTGTACACACTTTCTGCCCGCAGGCAGCAGACCGTCAACTGGTGCAACCAAACAGATGGTACAGCCTTTGCGTTTGACTTCACTGCAAAGGGTATCCTACAACAAGCTTCATGCGCATGTGTACACACTTTCTGCCCGCAGGCAGCAGACCGTCAACTGGTGCAACCAAACAGATGGTACAGCCTTTGCGTTTGACTTCACTGCAAAGGGTATCCTACAACAAGCTTCATGCGCATGTGTACACACTTTCTGCCCGCAGGCAGCAGACCGTCAACTGGTGCAACCAAACAGATGGTACTGCCTTTGCGTTTGACTTCACTGCAAAGGGTATCCTACAACAAGCTTCATGCGCATGTGTACACACTTTCTGCCCGCAGGCAGCAGACCGTCAACTGGTGCAACCAAACAGATGGTACTGCCTTTGCGTTTGACTTCACTGCAAAGGGTATCCTACAACAAGCTTCATGCGCATGTGCACACACTTCCTGCCCGCAGGCAGCAGACCGTCAACTGGTGCGACCAAACAGGCGGCACTGCCTCTGCATTCGACTTCACCACAAAGGGTATCCTGCAAGAAGCTGTGAGCAGGCGGGAATACTGGCGGCTGTCAGACTCACAAGGCCGACCGCCAGGTGCGACTACTCACCTCCTGCATGTGTGATGGTTTGCTTATTGGCTGGTGATGGCATGGTAAGCGGTTATCAGGGTATTAGGACAGGTCCCCAGGTGAGCTTGTGTGCCTGCAAATGCAATGCCTGGTGTATGCACATTTTTGTCAAACTGAGATGATTCCTTTTTTGCTGCAGTGACGCAGAGTCGTGGTGATGCTCTGGAGTGTTTGCACATTTTTGTCATACTGAGATGATTCCTTTTTTGCTGTAGTGACGCAGAGTCGTGGTGATGCTCTGGAGTGTTTGCACATTTCTGTCATACTGAGATGATTCCTTTTTTGCTGCAGTGACGCAGAGTCGTGGTGATGCTCTGGAGTGTTTGCACATTTCTGTCATACTGAGATGATTCCTTTTTTGCTGCAGTGACGCAGAGTCGTGGTGATGCTCTGGAGTGTTTGCAGCAAGTGCTCATGCGTATACATCTTCGCTTCTGTGAGAATCCGTGTATGCGTGTGCGCGCAACCATGCACTTGCTTGGTGTTCGTGTACAGCTGGGGATGAGGGCCAGGGCCTTCCTGGGTTGCCCTGCAGGAAGCATTATCCCACTGACTAGATCCTTTACTGTACATTTTTGATATTACTTATATTTTACGAGTGTTTCTCGCTTTTTCTTATTTGTCAAGCGATTCTAACAAAATACTTTTGGAAAACACATCACAAAAGCAGAGCATGCCACACTTGCAGCATGTCGCAATGTGTGTTGCAGCGTGTCACAGTGTGTATATCAAAAGTAATGACAAAAATGAGTCATGGTTATTATTATCGAATCATTCAGTCCCAGAATAGGAGTTTTTGTGAATGAAATGCTGCTTAGAATGCACCTGCTGCCGTCGTTGATTACCTGCTCTCTTCCAGGCATCCAGGCAGGATAAGGTGTGCGCGTGCATGGATTGCTCCAAATCCGCAGTGCAGCTGCCCCCGCTTTGCAGGAGAAAATATGTGCACTCTCTTGCGTTTGTTTCTTCATGCAGGTGTTATCGGTCTGTGGCCATCCCGTGCTGTGACCTTCCTGGACAACCATGACACAGGCTCTACACTCAACCACTGGCCCTACCCATGGAAGAACTTGCCTGAGGGGTATGCATACCTGCTCACCCATCCTGGTGAGTGGAGTGATGAGTGTGGTGACTTGTGTGTTAGGGGGTGCGACAGTTGGATGAGCCGGCTGGTGTTTGAATTGCGCCAGAGGGACATGCGTGCTTAATATGATTGGGAGAGCCAGGCAGCATAGCTTCAAAGCCGACCCTGTCACTGTACTTCTGTGAATGGGCATGTGCAAAGCTGACCTTTGCTTCTCTGGATGAGCATATGAGCTTGGCTGACCTGTGCTCTCTAGCTGATCTTTCTTGCTGTCCACCCACCCACCTAGATCTTGCAAGCAAGGCATGCAAGGTGTTTCAGTACAGGCAGCCTCAACCGTTTGATGGGCGCAGTAGCTCATGCATGTGACTCTTGCAAGTGGTATGCACTCATGATCAGTTGACAAGGCATGCGCCATTTTTCAGGTATATATGCGTGCATCCTGCTGCATCCCTCTCGCCGCCTGTGAAATTGCCACGCCTCCACCAGACGTCCTAGCAACTGGCTGTTGCTATGCTTCCCTGAGTGCTACGTGGATGTGCCCGCCTTTGTAGGGTTATACCAGGGCAACGACCAAGTGTGTGGCCTGTGCATGGTGGCCCTCAGGGAAAAGCACAGCAACAGCATGCCCTTCATATTGAATGGGACAAGCTTTGGCTGAATGTGCACTTAAAAAGAAACATAGAGCCCAATCCAAGCCCAGGGAACATCCCTGTCTGCTTCTTCCCTCCCACATCCTCTGCCTCTCCTCCTTCCCCCTCCCACACCCTGTCTCTGCTTCTTTGCTCTCTCACACACTCTGTCTCTTCTTCTTCCCTCTCACACCGTCTGTCTCTTCTTCTTCTTCCCTCTCACACCCTCAGGCACCCCTTGCATCTTCTACGACCACCTCAAGACAGAAGGCAACGGGCTGCGCAAAGCCATCCTGGACCTCATCAATGTGCGCAAGGCCCACGGCATCCACGTCAGGTACGCTCGGCTATGGCTATGGCATAGCATTTTAAGACGCTTTGGCTATGGCACTATAATCAATGATCAAGTCCCATGGCGCCGACGTCAAGTGCATTTGGCTCTGGCCAGCTGAAAACGGCGACGAATACTTCCTTCACTTCAGGTGGTCTGTATTGCCACTTCTCCTGATCATCCCAATTGCTGCATGCTGCTGCAGCACGCACAACCCTTGGCACACACAGGCTTGTGCACGCGCTGAAACATCACTCGTTGCACCACGACCCATGGGTTGTCATTGCAGCGCACAGATTGTTCGTTGTACCTTCCTCTCTACTATCATCATCCATGCATGTTTTTTTCCCTTGCCTTGTGGGGATGTCCATTTGCAGTTCTGCAGCGGCTGGGGTCGCGAGACTTCTCGCTGCCTTGGTCGCCTGTCACACCCTCTATAGCACCATTCAGGCATGTTTCCTTCCCTTCGCCTTTCACACCCTTCGCCTGTCCCTTCGTCTGTCCCTTCGCCTGTCCCTTCGCCTGTCACACCCTCTAGCACCATTCAGGCATGTTTCCTTCCCTTGCCCTATGGGGAGTGCACTCGCAAATCTGCAGCAGCAGGTCGCAAAGGTCTCACTGCCCATGGTCAGCATCTCACTATCCTTGGTCACCTGCCACACCCATCAGCTTCAAAAACGAAAGGGGGAAAAAACACATAAGCCAGGTCCAGCTGCGTGTGTTGAGGAAAGGTCAAATGACAAGCTAGCTAGGGCCTCACAGCAAAGCCAACTAGGAATCTGCTAAACTGAAGTCAGCACCCCTCGCTGCCTTGTTGCAGGTCTAAGGTGACGATCCGCAAGGCGAGCGCCGATGTGTACGCAGCCACCATTGATGACAAGCTGGCCATGAAGATTGGTGAGTTGTGTGTGTATGTGTGTGTTTTTGCGTGCGTGCATGAGTGCAAGTGCATGCGCACGCGTGTATTTTGACCTGCAAGCCTGGGTAAGCAGAGAGGCTCGTCCCTGATACCCATTCTTTCAATTTCATTTCACATACATGCAAGCATTTCATACATGCAAGCATTTCTTTCACATGAACGCGCGCGCACACACACACACACACACACACACACACACATGTGTGCGCTCGCTGCCCAGGTCCTGGCGACTGGTCCCCCAACATGGTGGGCATCAAGATCAACAACAAGGAGCTCAAGCTGAATTGCAGTGGGCACCAGTTTGCTGTGTGGGAGGCGCAGCCTTGAAGAAAGAACTGGCACGGCTTCAGAAGGGCTGGCACAGCCTTGCGATGGGAGGCACAGCCTGGAAAGGACTGGCAAGGCCTTATAGAACTGGTGTGGCCTTAGGAGGGCTGGCACAGCCTTACGATGGGAGGCACAGCCTTGAGAGGACTGGCAAGGCCTTATAGGAACTGATGCGGCCTTAGGAGGGCTGGCACAGCCTTGGGACGGGAGGCACAGCCTTGAGAGGACTGGCCTAAACTAGTACAGCCTTCTGATGAGAGACATAGCCTCAAGGCGGGAGGCGTAGCCTTACTACTCGAGGAATGGCCTTACTACCTGAGGCATGGCCTTCAGAGGACTGGCACAGCACATCCTAAATGGGACAAACAGGTCAGCCATGGGCATCATTGTCTTTCCCCTCTCCCTGTCTTATTGGCCTTTCTGCAGTCAGCTGATCTAGCCAGACGTGTTTGGCAGAAGGAAGGAGGTTGAGGAGCCCCGTGGGTCATGCAGGCGCACAGGCCGGCATGGGAAGGGAGGCTGTGCTGTGAGGGCCTTCATAGCAGCGGCGCCTTGGCAAAGCAAGCAGCACCCCAGTGTGTGCTCGCAAGGGCAAATGGTGGGCTTGCAAAGACGAGCAGCATGCTTGCAAGGTTTGGAGGGGCTTTGGATGTGCAGCCCGTATCAGTGTGTAATGTCTGTGGATGCTGACGGTGTGCGTGTTCCAGTGCAGGGCACAGTGCAGTCATCATTCTGTGAGTATTACCCCATACTCTTGTTGGTGGCACGCCTGTTGTATCCTGCACCTGGTTGCTCGGTCGATCCAGGTATGCTGGAAGTGGGCTGCCGTGTGGTGTGTTGTGTGCCTCTGACTCAAGTGTGGTCCAGCAATTATGTTACAGCGCTTTTAGATATGCCATCAATTGGCAGAGATAAACAACCTGTGGTGAGACTCCACACATCATGTTCAGGAGCTGTGTACACTGTGTGTACTCTTGTCGCCTTAAGCAAGGCAGTTGAATTGCAAGCACTCATCTATCAGTGACAGGTTTTCTGTGTGCCAGTGCCTGTCCGCAATTTGTGGGCTGTGCTGTCAAGCGAAAGGTGTTTGTACGGGGGCTTATCCATACTTGTTACTACACCCTGCTCGAGTCATTTAGCCATTCTTTTAGGACAAACTGACAGCAATGCACCCCGACGTGGGGAAGTGAGACGAACTGTGTAGATGATTCAACTAGACAGCTCAATTCATGAAGTTTCTGCAAACAGGGGAACAAGCCCTGCGTCATTTTAGCATGCTGTTGCCAGGAGGTGCATTGTGCAGCCAGTGTTATGAACATATTATATGTTTGCAGCTTGCATTGGTGAATGTGAGGGTGGTTGCTGCATGCTGCTTGCAATCAGCCAATGAGCTGCGTGTTCCTTGGACAAGAGGTGCAGTTTGTACGACAAACAGGAAGATGCTCATTTTATTGCATCTTGACTTGTGCTGGGCACCTCTAGGAACTCAAGCACGCTTACTTTTCCTGGTTGAGTAATATTAACGCAGAGAGGGTGAAGGTGAAAGATGATGCTTTATGCTAAACCTTCGAAGAGTGCTTATGGGAAAAGTAAAAGTTATAAATGAAGGGAAAGAAAAATGAAGGAAACCGCCTAGTTTAAAAGCATTAAGCTCAAGATCAGTCAAAGTGTGAAAGCTCGCCACGAAAGGAATAAAATCAGTGTTTGGAAGCTGGGCTAAAGTTTGTAACGGTTTAAAAAGATCAATGAACAGGTCCTTGTATTTTCTGCGCAGCTCACACAACTCACAGCAATTGCAATAGGAAAGATCATGTTTCTCGTCCTGGACTTCAGCACATCCACACTTACCACAAATATTTGAACCACCCAACCATTAACAGGGCTCGACCTTCAAGCAGTGGGCGCGAAGCCTAAACTTAGCCTACTCATATTCCTCATGACTCCTTTATCCAGATCATCCAACTGGATGATCCTTAATGAATATGATGGGATACAGAAGGGTGTGCGTGCTGTTTGATTTGAAGGTTTTCCGCACCATTGATGGTAGATGACTGCTTTCCTGTTCACCTCTCAGGGACTGAAGGCATCCGCTTCCCTCCAATGAGTTACAATGGGGTTTGACCTTCAGCCAGGTAGTTTGGCTGCTCGGTCTGCTCAACTGTTCCAACTGCACAAAAAATATTCATGAGGAAATAAAACGATAAGTCTCATTAGTTTGCTTCTGCAAGAAATGAATAGCATCCTCAGAGCTAGCTTGAGAATAGTAGAAAGTGCCTGATTCGTCCAGAAAAATTATATAAGACGAGGGGAATTCAGAAAATAACTGTGCATAAGCCCTTCGAAGAGAACACACAGAAGCGCAAGTACGAAGGAACAACGCATACTTTTCATCTTGGAGTCCTCTTTGTTCACACCTATCACAAGTTGATGTGTGCTCCTGCCAAAGTAATGTCTCAACTCTTAAAGTATGAGCATGTAAGCGAAAACGGAAACAGAACTGCGCACTCAGTTCCAGCATCTGTTTAGATCTGCACCCCCATGCAGTGCATCACGCTTTCGAGACTTCATGAACCAGGCTGATGTCCTAGGATTAGCCAAATTTGTGTCTGCTTGCCTGGAATGCTTTTACTGAGCTTCATGCTTTTTAGATTAGACTGGTTTGGTTGCAGGCACGTTTCGCTTCAGCTAAGCTGCCCCCGCAGGCAGGTACAGCTATGTAACCTTCCCTTCTCCTTCCCTATCCACCCTATGTGGGCGGGAAGTAGGTGGCATATTTTGGTTAGCAGGGCAAGGAGTGACCAGCTATGTAACCCTCTGTGTTTCCGCTCAGCTGCCCTTGTAGGCGGATATAGCGATGTAACCTTACCTTACCTTACCTGTAACCCTATCCTATCCTATCCTATCTTATCCTATCCTATCCAAGGAGTGACAAGATTGCATCAGGGCGGCTGGAGATGCGTCTAGCTTGATCAGGAGTGCTGGGGTGAAAAAGGTATGGAGGTATCGCTAACAACTTTCAAATTCATTCTGCTGGCAATGTTGCGACGCTCAGTTACCATGTTACGAATGATGGGGCAGTGGCAACCTGAGAAAATTTGGAGGGCGCTATCCATATGGTGACATTCTGAAAGAGGACATTCAGAGGCTAGTGGACCTTTTAAAGCAAAGCGATGCATGCTTGTGGACTGTTGCTGCACGCAGCATGCCCTTTTGGTCAGCAGGAAGGCAGGATGTAGTATGTAGTTCAGAAGACTCTCATCAGAGCATCAGATGATGCGTTCAATAGACTTAAGTCTTTGGCTTTGCTTGCGATGCTCCTCCCCTTATTTTGCATACCCTGAAGCCAGTCTATTCTCGTTGCGTTGAAGAATGTGACATCTGGTGTTCCCTGATAATATGTACGTTCCCATATTCATCCAATGCCATATCTTGAAAATAAGTGCCTGGCCAGGCCCCAGCGCCTCAGCCCTGATCACCCAAAAAATACACACATCCTCAGCGTTGGATAGGGCTGCTGTCTGCTTTGCCTTCCCTGCCTCATTCAACCCACGACGCCTGCTGCTCGCCCAGCCCCAGCTCTTCAAGCCGCGAAGCCAAGAAGGGGCCCACCTTCTTGACATCATCAAGGTCCGCAGCCTCCGGGAGCACCAGCAGACAGTGGGCCTGGAACCCCGGGTCACGCTCGAATAGGTTCTGCGCGCGCACACACACACACACGCGCGTCAGCCTGTTCTTCAGCATTTGCATGTGCCTGCATGGTCTACTGTTGTGCTTCCACACATGTACATGAGTGAGCCCATGCATGTGCGCGTGTAGGTTAGGGAGCAAACTGGGTAGGAAAGGGAGCAGAACTTAAATACTTATGTTTGTGGCGTAGCGACAGCCACGAGTGCACAGTTGGAATCCTGCTTGCCATACAAAATGTGTATCATCCCGCAAAAAAATGTTTTTGAGGGGTGCGGGATGACTGCTGACACCTGAAAAAAAATTATTTTTGAGCATGCGGGAATGTGCGATAAAGTGAGAATTTTACTGTTTTGGAGATTTGTTTGGGACATGAGTTTAGAAGCGCCAGTGGGGCGTCGACAGCTAGGAATAGTAAGCTTCCTGAAGCCCACTCCCATTGAGCAGCAGCGGCAGCAGCAGCATATGGTACAGGCCAATGAGTTTCAGCAGCTAATTCAGCAGCTGAGCAGGTCTTCATATTTAGGAGCAGTGTGTGCGCCTTTCATGCGCTTTTGAACAGAGAGCATCCTTTGAGTGCAATCCTTTTGCAATCCTTGCAAAGTATTGCATGCTGGCCAATCCTTGCAAGTTTTTACATGCAGGAGCAGCGTGGAGCATGTAAATGCAGTGCTTGGGGCAAAAGGGGGCTGATTGCCCCTGCGGGAACATGCGGGAAACTTAAATACAAATACTGAGGGGGGTGTTGGATCAAGGCGGGATCCATAAAATAATCATTTTTTCCAGGGGTGTGGAATGATCCACATTAGGTACGTTATGCCAGAAGCATGACATACAGGTATGCATGGGGGGATGGATCCAAGATTTCCAGGACGGCTGAGCAGGGGGTGGCCTTGCGGCCTGATACATGAATCACTTTTGAAATGCGCAGCCTTGCCTTCTGGCACTTGTGCTTTTTCATCAAGAGCCTCCTCAAGCGTTTCCATGCTTGTGCTCCGTCCCAGCACAATCCACCAGGGGGAGTGGGAAAGCATGACCTCTTGCATCCCTCGACAGCCTGCAACCACGCCCCTGACACCCCTTTCCCCCTCTCCATGTACATGCCTATTACATCTAGGGTTTGTGACCCCTGGCGCCATGTCATGCTACCCTTGTGCTCACTTGCAGGCTCCCCACATTCAGGGTTTGACCCCTGACGTCATGTCACCCCCGTGCTCACCTGCAGGCTCCACACAATCTTATCCTGCCGCACAGTCTCCCCAGCCACCAGAGCATCCAAAGTCTCGCTTGCGCGCCTGAGCGCAATGCCGTCCTGCATGTCAGGAGAGCAGGGAGTACATGACAGCTCCATCAGTCTCGCTTGCGCGCCTGAGCGCAATGCCGTCCTGCATGTCAGGAGAGCAGGGAGTACATGACAGCTCCATCAGTCTCACTTGCGTGCCTGAGCGCAATGCCGTCCTGCATGTCAGAAGAGCAGGGAGTACATGACAGCTCCATCAGTCTCACTTGCGTGCCTGAGCGCAATGCCGTCCTGCATGTCAGAAGAGCAGGGAGTACATGACAGCTCCATCAGTCTCACTTGCGTGCCTGAGCGCAATGCCGTCCTGCATGTCAGAAGAGCAGGGAGTACATGACAGCTCCATCAGTCTCACTTGCGTGCCTGAGCGCAATGCCGTCCTGCATGTCAGAAGAGCAGGGAGTACATGACAGCTCCATCAGTCTCACTTGCGTGCCTGAGCGCAATGCCGTCCTGCATGTCAGAAGAGCAGGGAGTACATGACAGCTCCATCAGTCTCACTTGCGTGCCTGAGCGCAATGCCGTCCTGCATGTCAGGAGAGCAGGGAGTACATGACAGCTCCATCAGTCTCACTTGCGTGCCTGAGCGCAATGCCGTCCTGCATGTCAGAAGAGCAGGGAGTACATGACAGCTCCATCAGTCTCACTTGCGTGCCTGAGCGCAATGCCGTCCTGCATGTCAGGAGAGCAGGGAGTACATGACAGCTCCATCAGTCTCGCTTGCGCGCCTGAGCGCAATGCCGTCCTGCATGTCAGGAGAGCAGGGAGTACATGACAGCTCCATCAGTCTCACTTGCGTGCCTGAGCGCAATGCCGTCCTGCATGTCAGAAGAGCAGGGAGTACATAACAGCTCCATCAGTCTCACTTGCGTGCCTGAGCGCAATGCCGTCCTGCATGTCAGAAGAGCAGGGAGTACATGACAGCTCCATCAGTCTCACTTGCGTGCCTGAGCGCAATGCCGTCCTGCATGTCAGAAGAGCAGGGAGTACATGACAGCTCCATCAGTCTCACTTGCGTGCCTGAGCGCAATGCCGTCCTGCATGTCAGAAGAGCAGGGAGTACATGACAGCTCCATCAGTCTCACTTGCGTGCCTGAGCGCAATGCCGTCCTGCATGTCAGAAGAGCAGGGAGTACATAACAGCTCGATCAGTCTCACTTGCGTGCCTGAGCGCAATGCCGTCCTGCATGTCAGAAGAGCAGGGAGTACATGACAGCTCCATCAGTCTCACTTGCGTGCCTGAGCGCAATGCCGTCCTGCATGTCAGAAGAGCAGGGAGTACATGACAGCTCCATCAGTCTCACTTGCGTGCCTGAGCGCAATGCCGTCCTGCATGTCAGAAGAGCAGGGAGTACATGACAGCTCCATCAGTCTCACTTGCGTGCCTGAGCGCAATGCCGTCCTGCATGTCAGAAGAGCAGGGAGTACATGACAGCTCCATCAGTCTCACTTGCGTGCCTGAGCGCAATGCCGTCCTGCATGTCAGAAGAGCAGGGAGTACATGACAGCTCCATCAGTCTCACTTGCGTGCCTGAGCGCAATGCCGTCCTGCATGTCAGAAAAGCAGGGAGTACATGACAGCTCCATCAGTCTCACTTGCGTGCCTGAGCGCAATGCCGTCCTGCATGTCAGAAGAGCAGGGAGTACATAACAGCTCCATCAGTCTCACTTGCGTGCCTGAGCGCAATGCCGTCCTGCATGTCAGAAGAGCAGGGAGTACATAACAGCTCTATCAGTCTCACTTGCGTGCCTGAGCGCAATGCCGTCCTACATCTGGCAGAGGCAAGCCACGCGGGCCTGCTGCTTGACGCAAGCCATGCAGGCATGCCTGGCAAGAAAAGGAGAAGTGCCACAACTGTTTCCACAGGAAACCTGCCAGGACGGATGCAGATGCTTTTGGAAGTAACCAGGGTTGGGTCATAAGCGGGTTTGGGAGAAGCCGCCCGCGTTTTAATCTGTGAAATACGCATACGTCGCATATCTGCACATTTTTGGGAAGGAATGTTTGGGAGGGAGGGTCTCGGGTAGTTGAGGCCCCTGTGGGGGTTCCAACTCATCCCCCCCCCCCTTGCGGATGCAAAGGCCCTAAACATAGAATATGCCTAAAGATACGGGTCCTGATTAGGATAATGATGTAGTGGTAGAGTTTGACGAAGCAGAAGGAGAGCGCACAGCAACAGCAGGAACCGCCTCACAACCGCCACTGCCACTGCCATGGTGCAGCTAGCAACTTGCTGCTCTTGCTCAGCTGCAGCCAGGACCACAGCAGCTGGGGCAGGCCCTGCCTTGGATATCTGGATGAGAATGAGGAAGGAAAGGAGGAGATGGGGCAGCATATGCCACTCAGGAGTTTGAGGAGGGATCCTTTGGGGGGGGAACATTAGTTCACAGGCGCTGAGGACGACGCAGAGTAGATTTTGGGCCATGTAATGTGCAAATTGCTGAAGAGGGAGCAGCAAAACTTGAAATGAGGCCCAATTGGGGTGTGAGGCACCGCCCGCATACACATGTTTAGATGTTTGGAAAACAGTCATTTTCAGCACTCGCATTTAAACATCATTTTCAAGCAAAAATAAAATACGCGTGTCTCATATGACCCAACAAAAAGCAGAAACTGGCTTCAAACCTGCCCTGCAAGACTTGCTGGAGTGGGCAAGCAAAGGGGGCAAAATTGCATCAGGCAAGCTAAGAGCAATAATGTGTTGGACAGGCAGAGGGGCCCAATTACGTGCAAAGGAAGCAAACGGGGCAAAAAGCGGGCAAGCAAAGGGGGGGATTAGCATGGATAAGCAAAAGTTGCATGCAGTGCCATTCTTGAATGACATGCGCCTTTTCCTCCTTTCCAATCACGGCAGGGATGGGAACCAATTTTGAAGGGGAAAATTCTTGGCGCGTACACACACACACACGCACACACCTCCAGCTCCTTGATCTGCTGCGGCCAGATTCCCAGCTCTGGGTAGTAGTCAAAGTAGTCGTACAGCTTGCCCATGGAGGCATCCACCCACTTGGGCTCGTCATCGGGCTCAAAGTCAAACATGATGCTGCGAGGCCAGATGAAGGACAATGTTACGTAAGGCAGGACCTTAGGGAAGGCAAGATTTTAGGTAAGGCAGAATCTTCCTCTCAAAGCGACGGCAAAAAAAGTGAATGTTCAGTGCATGAGGTGGAGGAGGAATCAGGGGTCTGGCGCTACATCAGTCTAGTTGCTGCGACAAAAAGGTAGGAAGGCAGCCAACAACTCGCAACAAGAACCCAGGAAGTTTTTGCACTGCCTGCCTGGCAAAACCCAGCAACTGAGCTTGGGGGAGTGCACAGCTGCAAGTGCATGGGTCTGACTGGCAGTTCACGCTCAGGAGGGGGAGTGCACAGCTGCTAGTGCATGGTTCTGACTGGCAGTTCACGCTCAGGAGGGGGAGTGCACAGCTGCTAGTGCATGGGCCTGACTGGCAGTTCACGCTCAGGAGGGAAAATGGAAAGGGGATCAAGCTCAGGGGTAGTAGAGATGGAAGGGGAGCCCTGTGCATCAGAGCTTCAACGTTCATGCCAGTGAAGTTTGGCGGCGCAGGAGGCAAGCAGTCCAGGTAGCAAGACCTACTGGGAAGAGCCTAAGACTGGCAAGCGCATGGCTTTTGGGAGGGAGGATGCAATCAGGGCTGATGGACACAAAAGGTTATGGTAGTAATCCATGTTTGCACGCGGATTACACCCCCCATGCCAACCCTAGGCCGATAGAATGTCTCTCTACTATCCACCATCCAACCTGGGCATGCTTGTCACACACATACACACAACACACACACACACGTGCGCGCACATGCTCGCCCATACTGCTTGATGCATGTGAGGATGCCTAGGCATCTCTCTCGGCAACTTCAAACTCAGCACTGCGGTCTCTCTAGCATCCCAGCAACTCCCTGCCTACCGCCCCATCCTGCCATCTGGCAGCTTTTGAAGCGTCCAGGATAAATTCACCCACCCCAGCAACCCCACTGTCCTGCCCCACCTGAGCCCCACCTTTACCCCACCTTGACAGCCCCACCTTAACAGCCCCCCAGTCCTGCTCATCGCACCTGCGCATGTATTCTGTGGCCCACTCCACGTTGAAAGCAGCTTCCAGCACTCTAGTGGTCTTCTTGTTGGCTAGCTGGTTGTCGATGAACCTGCATGTGCATACATCAAAAGAGGCAGGCACACGCCAACAAAAAGAGGCATGCAAGTGAGCGTGTGTGTCGTTTGAAGGCAGCAGAGACTCAATGTAGTGGTGCATGTAGCGGTAACATGTAAAACAGCATCGCTTTGAAGGGCCCTCACCCTCACGTTCAATAGCCCTGCAAAGGCATGATCAGAGACAAGAGGGATCATCCGGCAGCATTCTAGCGGCACTAAAGAGAGGGAATCAAGGAGGACTGTTCCTGCAGCATTCAAGCAGGCCTCCAGGCCTGGACCTGGATTCTCTTTCCTATACAGCCCTCCTTAAATGTTCCTGCAGCATTCAAGCGCCCTTCAGGACTGGACCTGGAGGGAGGCACCTCCAACTCAGAAGCAGTACCTATGAAATGCATTTGGGCTCCACATCAGCATGGCCTGGTTCTCAAGGGCAGCCTGCTGACAAAAAGCACCCTTGGCACATGACACCCTAAGTGTGATACCTCAAGCACTCTTTCAAGGGCGGCCTGCTATTAGAAAGCACTCTCGCGGCAACCGTGGCAGCGTTCCGCCCGTGGCCTTCCGACAGACAGCATGCTGCTTCAAAAGGTGGACTGCTTTTCCACCTATCAAGCTTCAAGCCTCAAACGCACAAGGATGAGTAGGCAGGCCAATCGACTGTCAGTGAGCCACGTTGTGGTTGCAAACACCAACACAGAGCAGCAGCGCATGTGAGGACAGAGGAGCAGAGGAGCAGAGCACAGAGCAGCAGAGCACAAAGTAGCAGACCAGCAGAGCACGAGGACAGTACACAGCTCAGCAGCCAACGGCAGACTGTGACCCCGGTGCAGCTTTGTTTGCTGCAACAGAACAATGGCCTTCCACTCTTTGACAAGGCCACAACGAGATTCCGCCCCAGGCTTAATCTGCTGCGGATGCACAGGGAGACAGCAATCAGGACCTCTCACTTGAGCATTCCAGGACCCACCCCACTTGCCTTCCAGGTATACAAAAAACCCAATTATATGCCATGTGCACACAGCAAGCTGAGTCTCCTTACTGAGGCAACCAGCAGCTATGCTGTGAGCGCACCTCTTGTGCTCCTCCAACAGATATGCGAAGAGAGTGTATGTTGTGAGCACATGTTGTGAGCATAATGCTGTGAGCGCACCTTTTGTTTCCCCCTCCAGCAGGTATGTTGTGAGAGTGTATGTTATGTTGTGAGCATAATGTGAGTGCACTTCTTGTTTCCCTCTCCAGCAGATTTGTTGTGAAAGTGAACGTTGTAGTATATGTCGTGAGCGCACCTTTTGTGCCCTTCCAGCAGCTCCGTCCTGCGCGCGATGTTGCGCGGTGTGGTGGGCTGGACAGGCTCCACGCGCAGGCATAGCAGCATGTGTGCACGGTGTAAGGCCACAGCATACTGCAGGAAGCCTGCCAGCTCAGCTGGGGTCTGCGTGCATGAAGCCAAGACGAGCATGTGTGAACGTTGCAGGGCGATGGCATGCTGCAGGAAGCCTGCCGGCTCAGCTGGGGTCTGCATGCATGAGAAGGCAGGACAAGCACGTGTGCCCGGTGCAAGGCCATGTGCATGACATACTGCAGAAAGCCTGCCAGCTCTGCAGGGTCTGCATGAAAGAGGAGGCAAGACGACAGCGCATGCACTCCTTTGTTCCAGAAGCATGCCGTCTTTCATTTGTGAGTTGCGTGTGTGTGTGTGTGTGTGTGTGTGTGTGTGTGTGTGCGTGCGCGCGCGCGCACGCCAAAGTGTTAAAGCATGCTACATTGTGTTAGGCACTGTGAAGTACAGGCCTGTACATAATTAAAACTCCTCCTTTGCGCGAAGGGTCCTGTCTGGTGTTGGCCTCATCCCTGGTGTATGCCCTCCTTATGTGTGCCTGATCCATCCATTTCTGTCTGTCAAGGCAACCAAAAGCTGCTGCGCCATTGAAATCGGGGCAGTAACCTAGAGCTGCTGCGCCATTGAAATTGGGGCAGTAACCTTAGATCTCTATTTGCTCACACCTGGGCCGGATGCACACACATGCCAGGCTGAAGATGTTGGTGCCCACTCAGGAACACGTTTGCACGCACGCACACAAGCAAGCACGCACGAGCATACATGCATGCATACGCACCTGGGGCTGGATGCACACGCATGCTGGGCTGAAGATGTTGGTGCCCCACTCAGGAATGCGGCGCTGCTTCACCGCGTCCGTCAGGAACTTCTCCTGCAGCTCTTGCATGGTCTGCGCAGGGGCGAAGAGGTGCACAAGCGTGAGGTGCGGCAGATGTGCACTGCCTGCTGGTGTGCACGAAGGCACAGAGGCAGGAAAGGACACACCAAAGGACACATGCTCACGGGCGCGAGGTGCGGCAGTTGTGCACTGCCTGCCGGTGTGGACAACGGCACAGAGGCAGCAAAGGACACACCAGAAGACACATGCTCACAGGCGTGAGGTGCGGCAGTTGTGCACTGCCTGCCGGTGTTCACTAAGTCACAAGGAAAGAAAAGGACACAGGAGGCTCACAGGTGCGAGGCGCGCAAGCTGTGCACCACATGCCTGTGTGCACGAAGGCACAGAGGGTAACAAAAGCTCACAGGTGTGAGGCTGTGCACAACCTGCCCCGTGCACTACCCACCTATGTGCACAAAGGCACAAAGGCACAGTGGCACGCATGCACAGAAGGACACAGGAGGCTCACAGGTGTGAGGGGTGCCAGCTGTGTGCTACGTGTCCGTGTGCACAACGGCACGAAGGCACAGTGGCACGCACACACAGAAGGATACAGGAGGCTCACAGGTGTGAGGCGTGCCAGCTGTGCACCACATGCCTGTGTGCACAAAGGCACGGAGGGAAACAAAAGCTCACAGGTGTGAGGCGTGCCAGCCGTGCACCACCTGCCCATGTGCACAAGGGCAGGAAGGCACAGAGGCACAAATACATAGAAGGACATGTGCTCACAGGTGTGAGGCTTGCCAAGCTGGGCACCACCTGCCCATGTGCACAACGGCACGAAGGCACAGAGGCACAAATACACAGAAGGACATGTGCTCACAGGTGCGAGACGTGCCAGCCGTGCACCACCTGCCCATGTGCACAACGGTACGAAGGCACAGAGGCACAAATACACAGGACACGTGCTCACAGGTGTGAGGCTTGCCAAGTTGTGCACCACCTACCCATGTGCACAATGGCACGAAGGCACAGTAGCACAAAAGCACCAAGGCACAGAAGGACACAGTCACACAAGTGCAAGGCGTGCCAGCTGTGTGATGCCTCCTCAAGCACGATTGCAGAGGAGCGCATGCTCTGTGCATCAAGGATGATAAGAATAAGCATTTGTGCCAGGTGTGCTCAAGATGTGCACAAGCTGCACTTATTTGGGGTTTCCTTCACACTTGCAAAACTCATTCGCACAACACCCTGCTCAAGGCAGCACGGCTTCTTGTTTGACCAGAAGCAGCCACCAGCCTCAAATCCTTGTAGAGCAGTCAATGGGAGCAGCCACTGGTGTTGCATTGACTTGTGCTCAAGAGCAAAAGCCAATGCTGCAGCAGTGATGCTATCTATCTCTGCAGTCGCTTAAGCGTCCAAGTTGCAGCAGAGACTAGAGGCCACTGCTCATTGGAAGCAGCCCACCAGTCGCGATATTGCAGCAGCAATTAGGGGCAGCCACTGCTGTCTCAAGTCAATGTTGCAGCAGTGTTGCTATCTATCGCTGCAGCCACTGAAGCATCCACGCTGCAGCAGACTGAGAGGCTGTTATGACTCATGACTTATGAGGAGCAACAACCAGTCTCAATGTTGCAGCAGTGATGCTACCACTCGACTAGCCTGAGGGCAGGCGCCGCAAGCGGAGCCAGGGCTCTTATGCAGGGAAGGTGGCTCCACATTTTGAGCGTGGCCTCACTTTTTGGTATACCTGTTGGGCAGCTCACCTGGAGGTAATGGGCAGGGAGCTGCATGTTCTTGCGCACGGGGCAGGCATCGATGATGGCCAGCGTCACATTCCTGGAGGTGGATGCATGCATCAAACAACGATCCATGATGGCCGGCAACACATTTCTGGGGATGGATACATGCATTCCAGGGATGGCAACATGCATGGCTATGGTGATGCCCACCGTCACATTCCTGGAGGTAAATGCATGCATGCTTATGATGGCTTCTACGGCCCTCATACTGCATCCAACCTTTTGCCCCTTTCCTGCATCCATTCTTGCCCTCTTACTGCATCCAACCTAGCCCTCTTATTGCATCTCATCTTGCCCTCTTACTGCACATAACCTTGCCCTCTTACTGCTTCCAACCTTGCCCTCTTACTGCTTCCAACCTTGCCCTCTCTTACTGCATCCATCTTTTTGCCCCTTTCCTGCATCCAACCTTGCCCTCTTGCTGCATCCAACCCTGCCCTCTCTTACTGCATCCAATCTTGCCCTCTTACTGCATCCAACCTTGCCCTCTTACTGCATCCAACCTTGCGGGCTTTGCAGCTCATTTTGTTTGCTGCTTGCATCCCTCAAGGCATTTGAAGGCTATGAGCTGTCTTTTGGTGCCCCTCCAAAACTATCGATGACTTGCTACATGAGCTGAGCAAAGCGGCATCACATAATAGGACGGTTTGAAACCAAGTCAAATTCATGCAACCAAACATTATTCAGGGCCAAGCGTGCAGGGGCGCAGGTGCTTAGCAGGACGAACTTTCATTAACGCGACCCTACAAAGGCAAGCACTACGACAAATGTCACTTTACAGAATGCGCCCAAGAAAGAAGGCAAAACACACCAAGGCAAACAGGCCATGCAAGCTGCATAAAGCAGCAGAGCTAAGTGTTGAAACAGCAAAAATGGCATGAGGCCTCCAGCACATACCCGTTTATGACCACCAAGTCCATAGCCAGGATGGGCACGTCGTAAGCGTAGCGAGGGTACAGCACCGCATGCAAAACCTGCATGTTGTTGTTTATTTAGGTGATGCTTCTCAACGCTCCTGCTGCAGTCTAGGTTATGGTCGTGGCTACAGTGTGTGGAACTGGCAACGAGGAAAACCAGGCAGCAGATTTGATTGGTTTATGCTCTGGGAGCCTCAGCAAGGCAGCAGCATCGTGAAGTCTTCACAACAGTCTTCACAACAGATATACAGGGTGGGCCAATTCCATTTCTATGTGCTGTATGTTTCAGCTGTCTAGTATCAAAAGTGAAACGCTTGGTGTACGAGAATGGAATTGGCCAACTCTACACAGACTGTTGGCTGTGTGTCGTGCATAGAAACGAGCTGCACTGTAAGCAACTTCTCAATTCATAGTGTGTCGTGCATAGAAACGAGCTGCACTGTAAGCAACTTCTCAATTCATAGTGTGTCGTGCATAGAAACGAGCTGCACTGTAAGCAACTTCTCAATTCATTCCTTCCTCATTGGAATATCTCATGTGTGCATCCAATTAATTTTCAAGGCCAACTCTGGAGCCTTGGAAACAGCTTTCTTGGGAACTTCAGGATTCAAAGCAAGGCAGTGCTTGGGAAGGCGCGCACACTTATCGTAGAGAGACATGATCAATACGCACCCTTTTTAAGAATAATCAGTTTTACACATACGCATCACTTACGCACCCATGACAGGAGTTAATATTTTCAAATACGCACATATACGCAGTGCCAGAAAGGCCTCAGCCCACAGGAACCAACCTTACTCCCGCTCCCTTCATCACTGCTGCCACCCCCATCCTCGCTCTCACTGCCATCCTCATTGCCCTTGCTCTTCCTTTACACATGCTCACCCTTCCTAGGGCGCGCACCCTTGCTTGTGCATGCGCACTTGCTTGTGCTTGCACACTTGCTTTCACCCCTGCCCTTGCTGGCACCCTCCTCTGCTGCCTTTGCTGCTGAATGGGTTGTGTGAGATTGCTGGAACTCGCCGAGGAGGAGGAGGGGGTTGCTGCTGCTCACCACTCTCATCACTACAAATAATTATCTTTCCCACTTACGCACACATGCGCACCGCTTCAGATAATTATTTTTCCACCAGCTGCAATACCTACGCACGGCCCCAAAAAGTTATTTTTGCGCAATGATATATTATTTCTATGGTACTCCTATTACAAGCTTTCCGCTGCATGCACAAGACCTCTTGCTAACAGAAACCCGTGCATTCTTTTGCCCTGTCATGGACAGCCACTCACACCAAACCCTCACATAAGAAAGGACATGATATTGCACTGGCAAGCCATTCACATCAAAGGAGTGAAGGAAAAAGGAAAAGAAGAGAAGAGATGGCAATCACACTTGAAAGAAGGGCGAGGACTTGCATGAAGCCCACCCTGTCTGTTGCCAATAATGCAGCCATCCATAACAAACTAATATAAAAAACAGTGCTAGATCAGCCTGGATACCAGGCTGTAGGCCTCTTGTGATGCCCCTTGTAACCAACAAGCAGTGGCCAGCTTCTGCAGCCGCTTCCGACGAGCCCTTGAAGTTAAGTTCACTCCTGTAGCCCATCGTGACTGCGGCCAACTTTTGTATCCTGCACCCTAATTTTTGGCCGCAAGCCAAGCCATATGCACAACAGAGCCTCAAAGCATGTCAGGACTCACCTGCAGCCCATCCTGACGGCGACCAACTTCTATATGCAGTAAGCAATTGTATTTTTCCTTCAAGTCAAGCCGTTCTTAAAGAGCGCCCATGGCACATAGGCCGCACCTGCAGCCCATCCTGGCGGCGACCAACTTCTACATGCAGTAAGCAACTATCTTGCATGTGAGCCAAGCCATGCACAACAAACCCTCAAACATCAGGGCTCACCAGCAGCCCATCCTGATGGTGGCCCATTTCTATGTACTGCTACCCTCAAAATACATCAGGAACCTTAAAAACACATCAGAGCATAGCACAAAAACACATCAGGCCTCACCTGAAGCCCATCCTGACGGTGGCCAACTTCCACGTGCAGCTTGCGGAACACGCGGGAGCAGTAGATGCGGTTCTCTAGCAGCAGACGAGGATACCTGCACAGCGGCAGACAAGTGAGCAAGGAACACACGCTCTGGATGGACATGTTGATATGTCACGGTGGTATGAAAGTAACAGAGCTAACATTTTGAGGTCCTTTGAAAGTCATGGTACATCTGCATGTGTAATCAATGTAAGAAATAAACCAGTGTGAATGATGTATATAGATATATGCACATATAAAACATGTATGTGTGTGTGAAGTTTGATCAGGGTATCCCAAGCCTTCTCCATTCACTTTATCCACAGGAAATCCCTGGACAAAGAGCAAATTGTAAGAACAGAAAAGGAATTGCTCCTCACCCCTCCTCTCCCTTCTTAGGGCTGGGCACGTCTGCATACGACATGCCATCCAGCTCACGGTTTGGGTCCATGCTGTCGCAGATGTCATACTTGCCCTTCCACTTCTTCCGCGGGTAGATGTTGAGATCTGCGAGGATGGGCCAGGAAATGCATGCAAAGTGTGTGTGTGTGTGTGTTGTGCGTTTACGTGACTTGGAAGAGGGTATGTGTGTGGCATGGTAGGAGGGGTACTGGCCCTTCCACTCCCTCTGGTTGAAGATGTTGAGACCTGCGAGGATGGACTGGGAAAACTATGCTTTGAGCCTGACATCCGCAGACACCCACACGCACGCACCCACACCTCTCGTGCCAGTATTTGCTGCAGGGGCACAGAGGCGCACAGAGGCACACGGCATTGTAAACAAGCAGGATGCAGTGTGCAGGAGCAAAGTTTGGAGGGCTATGCACATGTGCAGCCCAGAGGTTCGAGACCTGCCTTTTTCACAGAGAATAAAGAAGATGCTGCAAATAAGAAACATGAAAAAAGGGTTCTCATTGTAGCATGGAGCAGGAGGAAGCAACCTGGAACACCATGGGGCTAATGCGCCTCATGCTACGAACTCAGCCGCGTTGCATGCTCGATTCAAAACTGAAAACAAGGCATTGCATGCCTGATCCAGCCGCGTTGCATGCTCCCTTCTCGCTTCCCTTTTGAAAAAGCAATCCTGGAACTGAAGCCCCAGGCTTTGTCAACACGCGCACACATATACATACACACATGCACACCTCAGTCACACTTTGCTCAGGACTTACAAAAGCCACACGAGGAGAGTCTCAACACAACCTAGCGCTCCTCTCACTGGGTTTCCATGAGTTCAGCATCTCATCCATGGCCAGGCAAGGAGCACACATCCATCCATGGTCAGGTATCCACACATCCATGGCCAGGCAAGGAGCACAAAAATAACTCCAAACAAATTGTTGTTGCAACAAGAGGCTTGCCTCTCCCCAAGTGGCTCGCAGCTTACCATCAGGGCACATTTCCCGCCAAGTCCCCTCAAGACGTTGCACCAGGAACTCGATGCATGGGTTGACGTCACCCTTAAGCCGCCAGGTGCCCATGCCCAGCATTTCGTTGGCCATGGCAGGGGGAAACTTGTGGGCCGCTTCAAGCACGCCAGAGTTCTGGGCGCATGGATGTGTGCACATGATGTGTGTGTAAATGTGTGTGTGTGTATGTGTGTGTGTGTGCGCGCATGCGCGTATGTTTATGGAATGGGTATGTGTGACATATGGTGGAAAGGGACTGTCTTCGTGGACTGTCGTGGAAAGGGACTGTCTACGTGGACTGTCGTGGAAAGGGACTGTCTACGTCTCGACACACGTGTAAATGTCTGTGTCTGTATGTGTGCTCTGCTCAAGGCCCATGTGAGCTTCTCTGGATGTAACAGCGCATCTCTCCAGGGCAGATGCTCATGAAAGAAGCAAATTTGTAAAGAGAGTGTCTCCCCGTATTTGTCATCATCACACATATTTATTCCTTGTGCAGTGCTTAGTGCAGAGCTCAGGAGCAACCACTTCAGCAGTGTTGAAGGCCAAGCCAATCTTGGAGGGTGACCATAACAACACACACACACACACACACACACACACACCTGCCACTCATTCTGCGGCAGCCTGTACAAGTCATGCACCACTTGCTGCCACTCCGCGGTGGCTGCCCCTACGTAGTCGTACAATCCATCCAGGTCCTGTGCAAAGTCGCTGCGCCACAATTCTCCCAGCTCTGCATCCCTGTTTTGCTCCACCTCCTCATTCAGGCTCTCCAGCTCCTCCCGAGTCCATGCACTGGGAGGCATTGTGCCGGAGCTGGTGCTACTGCCCTCTGCGTTGCCCTCACTGCTGCAGGGGCTCATGCGCTGTAGCCTTCGAGGGTGGGCTGCTTAAGCAAGAAGACAGGGATTTAATGACTAAGCTAGGGCTTGGTCACCTATGTCTTGAATTGGAGGCATGATTCTCAGATTAATCGCGGGTCTGCTGCTGCATGCAAGCTCTCAGATACGCTGTGTCCATGCAGATCAGGGTCAGGCAATGGAAACCTGGATCAAGACTCTGCATCAAACTCCATCCCACCACCTCTGAAATGTTGGATTGCACACACCTCCTGAGCGCCTTGCGGCCCGATTGATCCTTCCTCCTGCAGAGAGAGCTCCTGCTGAAGAGGTGCCACTGGTGCTACAAGGTCCAGCATACCGGCAAGCAGGTTGCATCTGCATTTGCATGCAAAGCATGGCTGCTGCACTCCTAGGAAGTTGACCTGATGGTTGTGCAGACACGAGTCCTGTCAACTCATTTCATTTCCTTATACAGCATTTCTCATCGTCCAGATTTTACCCAAGTTCTCCTGTTCCACACTCGCTCATCTTCAGAGAAATTTTCTTGCTGATCTCGTCTAAAAGTATCTATGATTTTAATTATGTTCATTCAAACATATTATTAGATGGCAATGCTACGGGCAACACGCCAACGCAGACGCTCTAAGTTGCCAGGGCACGCTACAGATTCTGAATGCATGAAGCTCCATCGATGGGCAAGCTCTCCTATCATGCCTGGCAACCCTATTTGAATTGCATTGAGCACTGACAGAAAGGTGTGTCACTTTTGCCTACGCAGCGTGCTTGACATGCATGCAAAGCAGGACGCATGCAAGCATTTCCCTCCCACATTACATAAATCATGCATCTAGGAATTGAACCTTTCAATTATTTCTTTCTCTCAATGTGCAAACCTTGCTGTCATCTTCCATCTTTTCTTCCCTTAGCAGCTGTGCTCCCGATGCCAGGAGGCAACGTGCGTGTGATGGTCAGGGTGCGGCCCATGCTCCCCAGGGAGCTGTCTTACGATGCAGCAGTAGAGGTCACTGATCCTGTGAGTGGCGCAAATACAGCTGTGTTATAACATCATCAATTTGAAAGGCGTGATGCTTTCTGACAAAGGTGTCTCATGTACAAGGAGCTGGCCTGCATTATACAACGTTTCAGATGTCTGCTATTGTGAGCACGCATTTTATTTAATCTGGATTTTCCTGAGTGTATGTGTGTGTACGTGTGTGTGTGTGTGTGTGTGTGTGTGTGTGTGTGTGTGTGTGTGTGTGTGTGTGTGTGTGTGTGTGTGTGTGTGTGTGCACGCATACGTGCCCAGTTGGAATTCCCAGTTGGAAGACCAATCTCCACCCAAATCCCTGCAACACCTGTGACAGGACAAAGTGCTGGTGTACAGAAGCAATGCTGAGTTCAAGTCCTCGTACAGCCATGTTTTCAGCGAGCATGCAAAGCAAGAGGAGGTCTACCAGCAAGTGAGAGGTGGGTCGTTATGCAATGATGCCAAGGCATTGATTGTGCCACATGCACTTTAAACCAAGTTGCTCCTGGTGCTGAAGTAAGCACCCTCCCTTGATCTCAGGCACGCAGCCTCTTTCAAAATTTTTCAGGGTTGCAGCTGTTTAGAACGACCCTGGTTGCTTCTGTTTAAACTTAGACTTTGTTCAACACTGCTATTTGCTTGCAGATGGGGTGTTGTCAGCCATGCAGGGCTTCAATTCCACGATTATGGCTTATGGACAGGTGCGCCGCTTATGGTTGCTTCAGAAAATCCGACGGAAAGTACTTTAGTTCATAAGAATGTCCAGGAACGTCCCAAAATTCTAGAACAGGCCTGTAAGTCTGTTCTGTCAAGTCTAATTATCCAGGGTGTGGATCAGAGTTTTACCATAAGGGCCTTGCTGGCCTTAATTGGGTTTTCTTATTAATTGCACCCAGCATAGAAACCAAATGGCTGTTCCCACACTTAATATCCAGAGCACTATTGGTTAGGGTTTGCCTGTTATGGGGGCATGTGGCCATACAGCCACGGATTGTCCCATCCTTCTGAAAGATTACCCAGCTATATCAAGTAATGCACCAAACTGGGTGACTGCTAATGCTTTGGGCTTTCCGCAACATGCAAAAAAAGCGGAAAGGCCCGGTATCCGCCAGTTATGAAACCTTTATTGTTTTCCCAGAGGAGTTATCTGAGGCTGCAAATCGCCTGTTTTTTGCATGGGGGACACTTGTTTCGATACCGCTCCTTGCATAAGGGTCCCCTAACTGGCACTTCCCAAGCTTTAATTCCTTGTAAAGCCGCGGCATGAACCCAACTTTTTGACTACCAAATCTCCATACCCGATCACCAACAGCACTAAATTGTTTTATCAAGTTTTTGAAGAGCTTATACAAAATGAATAGCATTGCAAAGGCATGGAGTGCAGAGACCCAGTGGTTGGTGAGGTTACAGAATTTCAGCTATTTCCCTTAGAGAAGATCCAGCACAAGGGGTGCCAAAAAGGTCAATTTTTACCTCTCCTTTTCTGAACATGTTAGCATGCCGTATGGTGATTACAAACACTTTTTTTTTTAAGAATGGCCCCAGGGTGGAGCTGTGAGCCTTTTTTGGGTGATCTGAGGCCAGGAGAGTGATCTGAGGTCCTCCAATTTTTTTTATCGTTTTTGGTGAATGCAATATGTCTATAAAAAGTTTTGGTTGGCATGGTCAGATTTGAGAGAGAGAGAGAGAGAGAGAGAGAGAGAGAGAGAGAGAGAGAGAGAGAGAGAGAGAGAGAGAGAGAGAGAGAGTATGTCCTGCAATGTAGGCTAATCGACCCCATCCTTATTTTCCTCGGAAGACCCTAGGTATACAATCATTGAATGACAGTGCTATAGTATAAAAGAATTAGAATTTTGACTTCTACTATTTTTCTAATTCACAATGCTTGGTACGAATACAATTTCTTTGGATAATAAGAATTGGTCTTGAGGCTGAGCTATTTTGACGAGTCTGTTGACGTAGCCGAAGGGCAGAGAAATGATCTGGAATAAAAATGAACATGTTTTTCACCAGGCACCAATGACAACAACCGGCAGGCTGTCAGTGTTTATGAAAAGGTGCATGTTTCATGGCCATTTCATGGCCATGGATTTCTTTCACTTTTCACTACAACAACATGAAAGAAATCAATGGCCTACAAATCACTGATGCTGGCGCAAATACTGATGCGGCTTTACACCAACCCAAAACATTCCTTTTGTTCCTGTCCTTGCAGACAGGATCTGGGAAAACGTACACCATGATGGGGCCGCATGAGCTTGACCTGCTGACAGCCAGGGACCCTGAGCACATGCTCCCTGGAACATGGGCCAGTGTTGGGGTGGTGCCACGTGCCTTGGCAGACCTCTTCAAGGTGAGCAACTTGAGAGCTGACCAAGCTTGCTTACCTACTTTTTTCAACATCCAGCTTCCAGGGCAGCTTTCTAGGGCAGCTTCTAGGGCAGTTGTCAGTGCAACAGGGGTAAGCTGCTTAAAAGCTGGTAGTTCAAGAGTTTCTCAGCAGCATCAATCCTGATCTTCAACTCGTCTTGCCTCGACATGGTTGTGTGTGCGCTGTGTTGATTGCAGAAAGTTGATGCTGTGCGGCAGCGTGGCTCTGCCAGGGTCAAGGTGGTGGCCTCCTATGTTGAAATCCACAACAATCGCATGTATGACCTCCTACAGCCGTACAAGAAGGGCATGGGCAGCAGGTGTGTGCATGTGTGTGTATGTGTGTCGTAACCTGCTCCCTGCTCTCCTCCAAATGCGCTAGACGATTAGTGATTACCTGGGAAGCAAGGGCAGAAGCATTGGAAAGAGAGAGGCCATGTGACATCCGCGTCTGCTGCAATTTATGACTGAGATTGTGATTCACTTACACAGGGTCAGCTTTTGCAAGTAGCACTCTAAAGCAAATGGCGCTATGTAACGCTGTGCAGCGCTAAAGAAGACCCCTGTGTAGCGCTATACGCCGATCTATAGGAAGGGCATTGGTAAATAGCACTATTCTGATATAACGCTATGTAATGGCATATAGCGCTGGAAATGTGACATATTCTGCTATATGCTAATCCCTAGATGTGCCTCTTGGATGGCAGCTAAGCTCATTGCAGCTGTGTGTGAAAAGCACTTTGAATGAGCTTAGACAGCCTGTGCTTGTGCGCTTACTTGACAAAAGCTTGATGCTTTGATTTTGTAGGCCTGAAACAGGTTCATATTTTGCCTCGCTCATCCGCTGCTTGGACACAATTCATCAAGCTGTATGCCAGCGTCATTTCCTTTGATTTTGATGTGAGCACAGGGCTACAGTATGAAGCACACTGCCATCAATCCCGCATCCTGTGGTGTGCACTGAACTCAGGGCCTGTTTCTGATTTTATGGGTTTGTTTTTGGTAGAAATCTCCTCCAAGGGGCACTGCATAGCATTTCAGGGCATGTCCCTGTTTTCATGGGTATACATTGGCAGGTATCTGTATAATGAGATGCAGCGCAAAGCTGCGCCCTGATTTTGATTGCATGGGTTTGTGTTTGCAGGGATCCGTATGACGTGATGCAGCACAGAGCTGCACCCTGATTTTGGTTGCATGGGTTTGTGTTTGCAGGGATCCGTATGACGTGATGCAGCGCAAAGCTGCTCTGGAGATCCGTGAGGACAGGAGCGGCTCCACCCATGTTCCCTCCCTCTTCACAGTCGAGGTCCCTAGCTACAGCACCGTCCTGCAGCTGCTGGCCAAGGGCAACAGTAACCGCGTGGTAGGCTGTGGTGGGATGCTGTTATGAGCGGTTCCAAATGATCGGGTGGCAGTTCAGGAGGTGTGCTGTGTTGAGAGGCGTCAGGCTGAGCTTGCTGAGGATGGAAGGGAGGCAAGATGAAGGGCACATCTTTTGTGATGTGCTGTACTGAGAGGCTCCAGATGATTGGGTGGCACATCAGGAGGTGGATTTGAACACACTTGTGCAGGATGTGTACAGTTTGTACTCCTTTCTGGTTTCTCTAGGTCTGACAAGCTTCAGGAGATATGCTGTGTTGAGAGGTGGCTGGCTGATCATGCTAAAGCAGGAGGCAAAGCCACCAGTCACGGGCACTCTTGTTGTGCGCATCCTTGCAACAGACTGAAAGAGCATCCTTGCAACGCAGCCTTGCAACGCAGCCTTGCAACAGACTGAAAGAGCATCCTTGCAACGCAGCCTTGCAACGCAGCCTTGCAACAGACTGAAAAGAGGAGAGAAAAACATATGTTGGGATTGCTGCAAAGAGGCGCTTGTGAATGCACCTGAAAAACCTTGGAGGGCCCCCAGTTTTGAGCAAAAACCAAGAAAGGGAGTGGATTTGGAAGATAAGTAGCAGAGTGGACTTGAAAGAAAGCTAGCAATAAAAACAGCAGTAGAAAGGCACTATAAGGAAGGAGGAGGTTGCAAATGCCCCAGACTTTCATGCCAGATGTTTTCCGCAAGCAGTCCCTTCCTGGGCCAGCTTAGGCAAGCCCAGCATCAGCCTTGTGTGTTCAAGAACGACCTCCTCACCATATTTTCATGTTTTCCCAAATGGGCATGTGGCTCTGCACTGTGGCTCTGCAATGTGCGCAGGTGGCTCTACACCGTGGCAAGTGGTCAAGTGGCTCTGCAACGTGGCTCTGCAACGTGGCTCTGCAATGTGTGCAGGTGGCTCTACAACGTGGCAGTGAGCATGTGACTGCAATGTGCACAGGTGGCTGTGCAACGCGGTTAGTGGGCACGTGGCTCTGCACTGTGGCTCTTTAGCTTACACATGTCGCTCAGCACTGTGGCCAGTAAGTATGTGGCTCTGCACTGTGCACAGGTGCGCCATACGGAGATGAACGTGAACAGCTCCCGCAGCCATGCCATCCTGCAGCTGCTGATCGAGCAGTGGCCAGGCCAAGCAGAGGGCCCTGCTGCTGCAGCAGGGACTGTCAGCAGCCATGGAGTAAATGGAGAAGCAGCAGGCCCGGCTGGCATGCCGCAAACGGGGGGCAGCAGGGCTGGCGGCATGGTGGTGCGTAGCAAGGTCAACTTCATTGACCTGGCAGGCAGCGAGCGTTGGAACAAGGTAGGCAGCACGGTGGTGTGCAGCAACGCCAGCTTCATCAGGCAGCACACAATGTAAGCAAGGTAGGCAGCACACTGGTGGGTGGCAAGGTCAACTGCAACAACATCACAGGCAGCAAGCGTTGGAACGAGTTAGGCAGCATGGTGGTGTGCAGCAAGGCCAGCTCCATCAGGCAGCATATATGTAAGTAAGGTAGGCAGCAAAGTGGTGCGCAGCATGGTCAATTTCACCGACCTTGCAAGCAGTGAGCGTTGGAGCAAGGTAGGGGGGAAAGGGCTGGGGCGCAGGGAGGTGGGGGGATTGGCTTGGGGCCAAAAGGAGAAAGGGCTGGGGAGCTTAGTGGGAAAGGCTCGTGGGCATGATGCTAAGAAAAGGGCAAGGGAACGAATAGCAAGGTGCAGGTGTGAAGGCGTGGATGCACAAGTGGGTGTGTGCATATATGTGCTTGTGTGTTCACAAGGTTGGAGGTTGGAGGTAACCATCTGAGCACAGCTTCCATGTGCGATGGTGCGACAGCAAACTTGCAGGCATTACATCAAGATACCAGGCACATGCTCGGAAATTATTGTGGGATGCTCAAAAACCAATGTGATTGGGTGTGCATAGCTGTGTGGGATCGACCAGCATGAATTTGGCTGCTCATCAATAATGTGCAGCAGAGCTGGCACTGGGAAAGGACGGTCTTCGGAGAAAAAACCGGTTTGCCCTGCAATAATTAAACTGTCCCCAGCTGCTTCAAACCCACTGCACCTTAGTGTCTCAGCAACCAATGCAAAAGGAAGCATTTGCAATAATGTCTGCAGACATGAAGACATGGTTCAAGTTTGGAGGCTTTGGCACAAGGCTCTGAATTGTGAAGTTGGGATCTCAAATCAGAAGTGACGGAGTGCAAGGCATATCCTCCCTTCTCCAGGCTTTGAATAAATACGCAGCTTTGTCATTTTGCACCTGGACCTGCTCTTGCAGGAAACAGATATGGGGTCTGACCGCATCAGTGAGCTCACTGCCATTAACAGCTCTTTAAGTGCACTGGCTGGTGTGGTGAGCGCGCTCACTGGTGGCGTAGCTCGCAAGCATGTGCCATACCGTGACTCCAAGCTCACGAGTTTACTGCAGGTGAGTTCTTTGGGTTTGTCATTTTAGGCCTGAACAATGATGTTGGTATGGAAAGAAAAGAGACGGGCGCTTTTCAAGCGTAGCAGGGATGCAGAGGCAGGTAGCTCCACTGTGCATGCACAGATTGTTTCATCAATTCATATGCATGATGCTCCATCAGGCCAACTGCTTAAGTACTTGCAACATTCTGCATGCACCTCTTGTAACAATGTTTCACCTCAAAAGGTGGTCGTGCCTACGCTTATGAGTGCATTGGTCTTCACTCTATTAACTTGCACATTAATCTGAACATGCTGCATTTCGCTGCATTGCATTGAGCAGGCAGAACTGGGCACTGAACATCGGATCAGTAGAGACAGAATCTGCTAGCTCAAATTGGCGATGGCATCGCATCTTACATGACGACCCTCCCAACTGAACTCTTGCAGGACTCCCTGGGGGGTAACTGCAACACCACAATCATCGCTGCAATCTCACCCTGTGTGAACGCCTTTGAGGAGACAGTATCCACGCTCAAGGTAATTGCGTGCAGCTCAAGAATCCATGCAAAGCAGGAAAAATCACAGTTTGTCAATATTTTTGTTTTGAGGGTGCCTAGTACGAGGATGCTGAAAATGTGTTGGTATGGTGATGGTATGGGCTGACTTTCCATGCTCGCATCCTGTGCACCCTCTTGTCCCAAGAAGCCGCGTATCCTTGGCTTGTTCAAGGTGTTGTTCATGTTTATCTTTTGTAATGCACTGGCATTGGCATGTGACTAGGCTGATGCTTCATTTGCTGCATGTGCCTGGTTTGCTTCACTCATTCCACTCCTCCAGCCTTTGTTGCAAATATGCCTGCGAGCACGGCATGCCTTATAGCGTCTGCACAAGTACAGACAAGTACAATTGAATTGGTGAAGCAATGTTGCAGAGATGCCATATGCCACGTTTGTGTTTGGAGCTCGCTCTTGCAGATAGAATCAGGCTATATAAGATTTCTCACTGGTGAAGCAGCTGAAGGGTGTAGATACATGGCTGGGAGATTTGCTTCACACACACATACACACACACAACACACACACACACACACACACACACACACCGCGTTATCGTAAGAGCCACAGCCAAGCAGCTAAGTGCACATATGCTTTGAGTATAAGCCTCATTCTTGTTGCGCATTCGCAGTTTGCTGACCGAGCTAGCTCCATTGCAAACAATCCCGTTGTGAACACCGTACGAGATGTGGGCAGCATACTAGCATTGAAAGAAAAGGAGATCCAGCGCCTGCGCACACTGCTTGCGTCATTCATGCAACAGCAGCAGCAAGGGTCTCCAGAGTCTCAGTCACAGCTGCCAGAGCTTAACCCTTTCAGTAGCACTGGCGATCTAGCATCAGGCGTCGGTGCTGGCACGCTGCCTGCAGGTGTGTGTGTGTGTGTGTGTGTGTGTGTGTGTGTGTGTGTGTGTGTGTGTGTGTGTGTGTGTGTGTGTGTGTGTGTGTGTGCGTCTGTGTGTGGGTGTGGGTGTGGGTGTGTGGGTGTGTGCACAAGCGTTACACACTACAAAATTTCGAACAAGTCTCCAAATGTGTGAAGGTAACAAAGAGCTCTTTCACTTCACAGAGACATTCCACAGCTCAATACCTTTAGAGTGGAGCTGCCAAACCCTTGTAAGGTTTCCGGATGCCATTCCATCAAAGGTGCCTCCGTGCTGCTGGCATAGCTGCTGAGCCAGAAGCTTGAAGACTACTAGCATAATGTATCTGGTCACAGGTGTCAGTCACAGGTGCTGCCGGCAGAGCTGAAGGCTGCCGAGCCAGTAGCTTGAAGGCTACTAGCATAACGGTACCCTCACAGGTGCCAGTCACAGATTCTGCCGGCAAAGCTGCAGGCTCCCAAGCCAGTACTTGAAGGCTATTAGCATAACAATCTGCTCTGCCTGTTCCTTGTTGGTGAGGTGTTCTAACACAGGTAATCAAGCTGTTCCTCTGTATGGGAATAACAAAACTACCCACGTTGGACAGCCCCACCAAATAATGCGCTTAACAGGCATATGTATTTAATTGAAGTCAAGTACTGTGAAGACACAAAGCCTGGGCAACAGCCGGAGGCGGCACAGCAACAACGTCAGGACCTCATGAAAGATCTTATGAGCAATGCTAGCACTCCCCACACCATTCTCCTAGGTGTTTTGGGGGCTTGCTGTGCGGAGCACGCTTGGAATCAATTCAGGCAACCAGGCCTTAGCCTCCAAAGGGCTGCCATGCTTGCACAAAAACCCCATGTCCATTCTTCTGCTCAATATGCCCACAAATTTTCTGCCACTAGGCATGCCATTGAAAACAAGAATACTCCTTATAGCCAGATTCTGGAGCCAGGGGCATCCAAATCCCCACTCGCCTGATCTGTTCTTCAGCTCTGTGGTGGAGGAAACTCACAGCTCTTTCGCGCTAATACGTCATGTTCCTTAATTGATACCCTTTTCCCCTCCTTTTCACTGTTTCACAATGCACCATCATTTTGCAGGGGCTTCGGAGTTACTCGCGCAGCTGGAGGCCGCCAAGTCTGCATTAGAGCTGGAGCGCCAGTGGCGACTCGACATGGAGACACGCATGCAACGCGGCCCCCAGGGCAGCGCGCAGAGCCTGCCACCCCCCAGCAGCAGCAGTATGGCCATGGCACCGACGCCGGCGGGCCTGCCCTCCTCTGCAAGTACTGCGGACAAGGGCCTGGCATTCACCACGCAGGATGTGAGCAAGGGTGGCAGTTGGGGCCTGCAAGAGCCCCCCAGCAGCTTTGGCGCACTCAACAGCCAAGGGAGCGGTGCAGTAGAAAGAGAGGGCGGGACACGCCCCCCTGTGCTAGCTTGGCTGGGCACGGAGGAACAGCAACAGCAACAACAACAGCAGCAGCCGCGCAAGGTGGATTACCTGCGCGTCAGCACGCACCACTCCACCAAGAGCGGCGGCAGCACCAGCGTGGGGACAGAGGGTGGGGAGCTATCCCCTGCCAGCATGGCGGCATCTTCACCTCCAGCTGCTAGCCCTTTGGGGGCGCCAGGCTTCCATTCACCCTTCCAGGACCCTCAACAACCTAGAGCGCGGAACGGGGCTGGAGTGCAAGAGGGGCAGCACCATTCGGCAGGCGCCACCAGCAACCTTGCAGGGATTGGGGGCTCGCCTGTGTCACTCGGGCCTGGCATGCAAGGCAAGGATGCTTGGGCCACCCTCCCCCCCTCCACGCACCCGCACCCCCACTCCCATCACCCTCACACCATGCGAAGCAGGGCCAGCAATCTGGGCTCAAGGGACCCCCAGACTGTAGGCTTGCAGCCGGAACAACTGCAAGGTGCCTCACCCGCACAGGACCACACCAGCAGCTGTGGCAGGGGCAGCCCCACGGCTGCTGCTGTCGGTAGGGATGCTTGGAGGCCGGGTGGTGGTCGCAGCCGGCCAGGGAGTGCAAGGGGTGGAGACGCAATGAGCCGGTACCAAAGCATTCTGTCTGGTCAGGGGAAGGCACAGCAACAAGGGGGGCAGCAGGGAGAGGGTGCCCACCGCCAGCAGGGTGGCCGCGATAACCAGCAAGGCAGGGAGTCGTCCGCCGTGACGGCGGAACCGCCTGCTCCACGCACAAAGGCTGAGCGCCAAGCGCACCGCAGGTGGGTTGATGCAACTGCCAATGTGTGAGTCAAGAAGGGATGCGTGGGGAAGAAAGCTGTGAGGCCAGTATGGTTCAGCAGGCTCTGGCTCTGGCTCATGTGCACAACTGGCCAGTGTGGTTCAGCAGCCTCTAGCTCTGATGTGCACAACTGGCCATGGTGTGGCTCAGGAGCCTCTGGCCATCACTTTGCAACCAGCTGCCGGACTGATACATACAAAATGCGCTTGAACCTTGGTGAATGCGAGCGTGTGCTCCTGACCTGCATTGCCTCACACCGCAAGTGTTGGCTGCATTTGGAATGGTTTGATGGATGGTCCGCATGTTGCTAGGCAGAGGATGGAGGCCGCTGTAGGTCTGAGTCATCTGCTCAATCATCTGCTTAATTTGTGCTAGCTGTGATCGGCCTTTGTAGCCTTGCAACCTCGGTCTGACACACAAACACACACACTTACGCACGCAAAATACGCACATACACACACAACACACACACACACGCACACACACACACACGCACATGCGCAGTAAGCAGCTGCAGGACGTGTACGGCAGTGCGTTCAGCAGGCTTGCGGCTGCCAACAACTTCAGTAGCAAGTTATCGAAGGGGAATCTGAGCAGCAGTAGTGGCAGCCAAGCAGATACAAGGACTTCTGGAACTGGAGACGCCATCAACTTAGCTGGGGCGCTGAGTGCTAGGGCTCCAAAAGCTGCTGGTGAGCTTTGTCTTGCATCGGTTTGCTGGGCATTTTGGGGGGACACATGCTGTAATAGTGAAAGCAGAAGCTGCAGCTGCAACAGCAATGTTTCCCATTTTTGTTGGATTTGGATTTTTCCACAGGAATAAGGGACAAGCGGGAAGCATACAATGAGGTGCTAAAAAATTACTTTTGGATTCAACCATTGAGTAATGGGATACAAATCAAACAAAAGACCAAACAAACTGTTGCATTGTTGCACTTAGTTTTCACCACATCTCCTCATGTGTACGTATCACGGAGGGATGGACCACGCTCCAACCTTGTGTTTTTGATATGGAACTCTAAAAGTGCTGGCCATTTGGCAAGAATTGTATGTGTTCCACAAATTTTGGATGCAAAAGTAAAGGAAGATGACAGGCCCTTAAAGTTTACAATGGACGATTTGATATCCCAACAGAATGACGACTTCCCATTCCCATTGCAGGTGCCTCCATCCCCCAACCTCGTCCCAGGCCCAACATATATGGATCTGCACGCATACGTCCACGTCCCAGGCCAAAAATCCATCCTTCTTTGAGCGACGCAGCTTTTGAACAGGTAATAAGCAGGAAGTGTCTGCAGCCTCAAAGTGCTTCCGGCAGCGGTTCATATTACGCTCCTTCAACGTTTTCCAGAAAGCAAGCTCCAATTTGATTTCAGGCATGCGATGCATGAGGTGCACAATGAGAGCACTCCAGCAGTGTGGAAGGGGATTGAGGGTGGGACCTTCCTAGGGAGAAGCATCCCACCCAGCCCCCATCTATGGCATCCACCTTTTTTTACCCTCCTGTGCCAACCTATTTTTTGACAATGTTGAAAAGGATGCTTAATACGTCAAGTGTCATGATTTAATCTCCACCTGGGCTGAGAGGAAACAGTTGAAACGCAACGCTCGCTTCTACATGCTAATGGGTTATGTGCTAAGTGTGAGAGCCTGGAATTTCAGGGTTGGTCATGTTTGAAAACTTATGGAAAAGATGCAGGAGATTGAAGGCGTGCAGCATAAGTAGCATTGCCCTCTGCTCACAGCATGCACCTCCATACACTCTATCATGCTTTGCAGGTGGTTGCTGTGAGCAGAGGGCAGTGCTAGTGATGCTGCCCGCTTTCCGTTTTCTGCTTTACCTGCGTGCACTCTCTGTTTTACCTGCATGCACTCTCTCATGCTCTGCAGGTGATTGCTGCCGCTCATGCTTCCGTCCAGCTTGGCTCACCCAGCCAACACAGCAACAACCGCAAACAGCGCACGGTTACAAGCAGCGCCGTTGGACGACCACAAGCACCACATAGTCATAAGCAGCAAGCGGACGCAAATAAGGGCTTGCCTTCAGCCATCCACTCCTCCACAGGGCACGGGCCCGCAGCACGATCGAGCAATGACAGCTTGCGCTTGCGTGCCTTGAGGAGCAGCAGCGGGCTTGCAGCTGAGCATAGCAGCGACCTGCTGTGCAACAGCTCTGATGACGAGTTTGTGCAGCAGCAGCAGCTGGAGCTGCAGCAGCTGCAGCAGCAGCACGAGCAGCTGCTGCGGGAGCAGCGCCAGCAGGAGGAGGAGCAGCTGCAGCAGCTGCAAGAGATGCGTCAGATCTACCAGGAAGAGCAGAAGCAGCAGCAGCAGCAGCAAGGTTCCTTGACCTCAAGCCCAGAGGCAAAGGGAATAGGTGGGCGAGAGGATGACGGACAGGGTAGCCGTCAAGGCTCTTTGACGGCCCTAATGAGCGGTGCCTCATCCAGCTTTTTGCCTAGCCCTGCAGCACCCATGAGGTGGGGACGCTCTTCGCTGTTGAGTCAAGCCTCGGCCCAGCCACCCCTACATGCCTTTCAGCAGCGACTGCAGGTGACTCCCCCGAGCCGTGCGGAAAGTGGGCAGGATGTGGGGGGTGCTCTGGTGCCCAACTCAAGTGTTGGCAGCAACAGCAGCAGCAGGGGTCATCTGAGCCGCTCAAGCAGCAGGGAAGCACCTAGAGCAACGAATCAGTCGCTGCAAATGGTGCATCAAGGGCAGGAGGGTACTTTGCTTGCACCCATAAATGGGAAAGAGGGGGCTAAGAGGTGGGGGCGCTCAGCACTGCTTGCCATGTGACGCCCTGCTTTCAGAGCTAGGACCAATTCAGGGGGGGGGGGGGCTGGAAGGTTCCTCCTGCAAGAGTGGCGCTAGGAAGTGAAACTCTCAGCTTAGTAAGGAGTGCCACCACGCAAGCCTTCTCGGGCCCCTCTTGCGGCCCTCGATGTTTGGCTGGGTGCAGCTGCCAGCAGGTATCAAAATATTGCATTCGTATCGATCAATGACTGTACAAAAAAGAAATCCCTATTCATTGCCTTGGTCCCTTGCAATAGACGTTTGGCTGCAATAAAGTGATTTTTGCTGTGATTTCCACAGAATTTGTACCATCATCAGCTGCCATGCAAGGGCCCGACAAATGTCATTCACATTCTTTATTGTGACACGACCTGCACTGCTTTTTCAATAAACTGTATTTCATCAAATTTTCCGGCCTGCTGTGCCAGTAGGCTGTGCCATGACGCTATTATGGTCTGCATTATCTCTTTCCCTCCTCAAGCTAGGCCTGACACTAGTTGCCTGCATTCTCTGTTATCTGCATAATCTCTTTCCCTCCTCACGCTAGGCCTGACACTGTTATCTGCATGGTATCTTTCCCTCCGCAAGCTAGGCCTGGCACTATAGGCCTTGCACCATCCGCTCTGACACTACAGGCCTTGCACCATCCGCTTCCATGCCTGTAATCATATCAGAGCTGTGCGTACCTCACCCTGCTCACAAGAATGCATATGAGCGTGCAGTGAGTTTGCCGTGTCCCGTAGCATGCAAGTTGCAGACACACTTTATTCTGGTGTTTTGTACACTGTAAGTTGCAAAAACCGTCGGAGTAGAGGCAACCTGAGCAAAAATGAGGCCTGAGATGTGCATGCACATTTCCCTCTGCTCACTAAGTTCAATTTTACCACATGCAGGGAATAAGTAGGTCTTTTAGTGGAAGGGAATGGAAAGGGTTACATAGCTGTATCTGCCTACAAGGGCAGCATAGCTAAAACAAAAATGGTGCCTGTGTCCAACCTATAATAGAAATCTCAGGTCCTCAAGCCACATTGGATCCACAACGTACATACAGACCTACCTTCATGCAGAGCTCGTGCAAGCTGTTTCAAATGTTGTAAAGTACTCAACGCATCAGATTGACACTTCATAATTGAAAGCCCATTCTGGCATCATTAGCAGTGAGGGAGATGATGCTTGCACGCAAACTGCAGCTCTAATGAATACCACAGACACCTCACTACCTAACGCCAAGGATCCTTCCCACAATTCTTTTTGGCTTTCTGTCAAAACCCTTGAGGACACTCTCATACTGCCACACCTCTAAACTTCATTATTTTTTAAAGGTAAAGGAAGGTTAATCTGAAAGATACATGCATAATAAAGGCAAGCTTGGCTCTGCCAATATATCCAGTTGCTACAGGGTTTACAGGGTATACGTATATAAAAAATGCATGACTGCTAGGCTACAGGGTAAAGAAGAAATTAAACAGTTTCTCAGTTTATGTTTTGATACAATTCTTGTAACAACACAGCATTCCAGTAATAAGGGGGAAATGATTCAGATTTTAGATTTTACACAGGGGGACCTTCAGCCAGACTGTTCGGCTGATCGGCCTGTGACTGGTCCTCGCCAGCCAACATAATGTCCATAAGCTCAGAAACAAATGAAAAAAGCTTGTTGTTGTGTTGCAAGAGGAAATCAGAAACATCCTGGACACTGGCTTGTTGTAAAAATGGTTGCTCCATTGAAAAATCACCAGAGAAACAGATGAACAGGTAAGCGTACTTTCATAGGGGGAAATGAAAGCCAGGTCCAGCAAGTATCAAGCATGACTGAGGACAGGGGTTAAGGTTACAGAAGGTCAGAAGGGGTTATCTGAGGCCTGAAAACAGGTGTTTTTTGCATGCTTCCAGCATAGGTGCCTCCCAACTGGCAGCTTTCAAGCTTGGGTTTTTAGGACTCTGGAACACTAGGGTTCCAAACCTGACACGTAGGTGGGGGGCATATGTCAAAATTGCCGCGACGTGCCACGTTCAGTGAACCCTTCTCGAAAAGAAAAAAAAACTGCGTAGGCAGTGAACACTCCCTACATCAATTAAAGAAAGGGGGCCACATTGGTGCACAGACCGTATGACCCACCCACCACGAAGTTCAGCCTGGGAGAAGCACGGCAGACAAAGAAAGAAGACAGGTCCGGCAACGAGAAGAGGAAGCAGGATGATAGCTAAAAGACTGGAGTTCCAGACCTTCAACAGCAAGCAGAGTCAGCACTGTCAGCCTTCCAATTAAGGAAAGCCATTGGTTTCCCTTGTCGGTTCAGTGAACCCTTCTCAATTCAGTGAACCCTTCATTATGGTTACACTGGTTACAATGGGGGTTGACCTTCAGCCAGGTAATGTTACTGCTCGGTCTGCTCAACTGTTCCAACTGCACAAAAAATATCCATGATATCGGGAAAAAAACGAAAAAGTCTCATTAGTTTGCTTCTGCAAGAAATGAATAGCATCCTCAGAGCTAGCTTGAGAATAGTAGAAAGTGCCTGATTCGTCCAGTAAAATTATGTGAGAGGGGAAGTCAGAAAATAGCTGTGCATAAGTTCTTCGAACAGAACACACAGAAGCGCAAGAACAAAGGAACACGGCATGCTTTTTATCTTGGAGTCCTCCTTGGGCACACCGACCACAAGCAGATGTGTGCTCCTGCCAAAGTGATGTCTCAACTCTTAAAGTGTGAGCATGTAAACGAAAGCGTGCTATGTTATAGGGATAGAAGCGTATACACATTATAGGGACTGACGTATAGCATAGTATATGGATATTACAAAAACATAGGTGCAATGGGTGATCAGGAATGGAGGTTTGGTGGTCAAAGAGAAGGGAAGGACGTATAGCATAGTATATGGATATTACAAAAACATGCTTGTGGGAGTGGAAAAAATGGTCCCAGGTTGGAGCTGTGGACCTATTTTGGGTGATCTGAGGCCAGGAGAGTGATCTGGGGTCCTCCGACTTTCATCATTTTTGGTGAATGTAACGTTTTATGGACAAAATGGTTGGTATGGTCAGGATTGGAAAATAAACCGGGATTTCCCGAAAGCATGTCTGGCAAAATAGGCCAGTTCAACCCCTCCGACAGAAGGTTACAGAAACAAAGAAAGCCTCCAGTCAAAGCGACTGACTGCTGGCCTGCTCATAAAAAATCTATAACAAAAAGGACATAATTTGTTGTTGGTTAATACATGAAATTGAACCTATCAAAGCATTGTACATGGTGAGCCAGAAACAAATTTGGAACCGTCTGGAAAGAGGCACTGGAGAATGAAAGAAGAGGACAGAGAACAAGAAAGCGTACTTTAGCCAAAAAAAGCAGACCTGGGGGCGTGCACATTCGAAAATAGCATGCTGTTCATCCCGCATATCATCTTGGGCATCACAAAGGTCACAGGTAGGAGAAACATAGTCATTCCAAGTAGCTTGCTCATCTTTGAGTGTGCGGATGCGAAGGCGAAATCAGGCCACACTGCGCACGACATGTTTGGGCAAATTCAGGTACAGGTACTTGGGTAGAACATAAGGGGAATACGTAACATGAGCATTTTTGGTTGGGAGAGCACACCAGTGACGATAGGTGGATTTTTCACTGTTCAGGTCACGAGGATGATAAGCAGAAAATTGTCTCCAATATGCAAGGTGTCGAGATCTGAGGTCAACCACAAGTTGGCTCAAAGCCAGAGGGTTGGCTGCAACATCTAGTGTATTGGAACGCGTTTACTCTTTGTGTTCCTAAGCAGCCTATAGTTATGAAGGAGTTTGTTGTCGATTTGAGGAAAAGGCTGCGGGGTGTGTGGAATGCTGATACCTTGGCAGAGCACGTTGAGCACACCAAATATTGCTGAACATTGCTACTGGGTCACCCAGTGCCACGGTGGCACCTCCTTTAAAATCTGTGTTCATGGCGCGCCCTTCTCTATTCCTGGGTATTTGCATCTTGATTTAGGCAATCACGTGCTGAGGGACATAGCGCGCTTGTATGCACACAAGCTTCAGTTAGAAGATTACGGCGCGTTTCCCAAGCTTGTGGAGCAGGAGACAAGAGAAGAGCTGTGCCTCCCTGTGCCCCTGACCCCTGTTAAGGATGAGTGTGCTTTGGCTGACACTATCAAATCCAAGTTGGATGACACTTTGTCCGAATTGAAGGCTTGGCGCCTGGAAAATGAGAAGATGAAACACACACATCCATTCTAGCAGTCTTCTGGCCGGGCATGGACTAGGTTGGCTGCGGGCTTGCCATGTAGATCTTTGGCAGGCTCGAATTCTGGCTCCGGGCATGCATGTGCCTGTCATGGCTGCTGTGTCCTGTCATGAACGTGCTCTATCATGTGCCTTGTACCGCTTGGCTCATAATTGTACGTTTTGCAACCGCATGTTAATGTAAACGCAGACTTTGTGGTTCCAGAGTGTTTTGAGTGTAGGCCAAAATGTACTTCATGGTTCTCCAGATTGACCTTGCCCATTTCGTATTGGATTAGTGTATGGAACGTCACGTTGAGCACTTCGAATGAGCAAAGCCACACGTATCTTGCATATGCAAAACACAGCACTTGAACAAAACGGAAACAAGCACAGCATGGCATACGGCAGTTTTCTTTTTAAACTTCTTGTAGAAGCTTGTTTACTTGTTAACCTTGTGATAGCTGGTTGAGAATGTTTCACCAGCGACTGATCAGCCAGATATTCGGGCTTTAGGTTAACCAATGTAAAACCCTTGTATGGTGGTCTCTCTCCGCAGGAAATATGCTCCCTTGTTCTCACAGGCAGAATCTCATGATGTGCCTGCTTTTTTGAACCAGAACAACAACAAACTTCCTTATTTCCTTCATGCATTGATTGCCTTTTATGAGCAGCCTAGCAGTCGCACTTCTTGACTGAAGGCCTTATCCTTGTAAACTTTGTAAAACCCTGTATGCACACACCTCGATTGGAGTGTGCGCGCAACTTGAAGGTGTCTGTCTCAATCTGTTCTGCCCCTCAAGATGGTTGAGACTGTACTTAAACACGAGCATACATCTTGATGTGATAGGTGAGACCATTGTGACCATTGGATAGGTGTGACCACAGAGGACTCCAAGATGAAAAGCATTCCATTTTTTCTTTTGCTCTTGCATTCCTGTGCGCTCTCTTAGAAATTCTGCACATCTGTTCTCGGATTCCTCTACTTGCAGAGCTTTTCTAGCCGAGTCAGGCGTTTTTCACTGTACTCAAGCTGTCCTGTCTGCAGGACATCCTGCAGAAGCAAACTCTGTTGAACTAACGAGACTTTATTTCTGAGCTCATGGATATTTTTGTATGTAATGTTACATGGTTTATATACCTTACGAAGAGAGCTAAAGGAACCGGTCGCCTAATGCCCACACAACAGTTGGTACAGTCCAGCAGGCCAAGCAGTCAAACTACCTGGCTGAAAATCAAATCCCATTGCAACCTTCAAGGGTTTCCACATTTGGTCACAAGCGCCCATATTTTGTTTGGGGTACCACCTCTTTTGGGACAATTTTCCCTCTTTTGAGAGGAACTGCCAATATTCAGCAAATCTTGAAGTATCAAAGAGGCACAATACAAGAACATGATATGTTACATCCCTGAAGGCATGAATATTTGGAATGAATGTAGTGCAAAAAAATTCCCACCTTCCCATCACCACGACAAGGACTGGGGAAGGCGCAGAACGACCGAGCAGTCAAGTAGGCATTACATTTCTGTAAGCACACATTGACAGCCTTGCAAGTTCGATATACCAATGAATGAAATGTATGGAAGGCACATTGTGTGACAAGCTTCCAAATCCCTTCATGGCAGTAAAAAAAAACACGGTGTTTGATCTCGTTCCTCAAATTTCAGAGGGCGTTTAGGTGATGACAGTAGGCTTGTCGCGGCCCGTGAGCTGTGGCAGCTGCGACAGTTCCAAAGCCAACTGCGTGCACAGGTGGGCAAGGTAGGTTGGTGAGCCAATTAAGCAGCTTAGTATTGGCATTCGATGAAAGGAAATGCAGGGGTTGTTGGTTCCAAATGGGTCTGTTCGCGCTCAGTGACGTCAGTTTCGCAGCCTAAAAATTTGAAGCTTTCCATAGGCGAAAGGGGAGTACAGGAGGCTGACACAGGAATTTTTGATTTGAGAGCCACACACAGAGCCAGACACAAGCAGCGGACCGCGTACACGCTCTAGCCTTCCTGTGTTTGAGCTTTTGCTCACCTTAATGATGGGCGCCAGAGCTTTCTGGGCGTCCTCCTCATACTTGGCAGGGTCGTTGCTGTACTGCTCGATGTACATTCGGATGGTGGCTCCAGAGGAGCCGGTGCCCGACAGGCGGAAAATGATGCGAGAGCCATCTGCACAAACAGAGTGCAAAGCGCTGTTTCATGCACCACAGAGCAATCAGAGGTGTGCTTAATGATGCAAGGAGCCACCGATGCAGAAGGCAGCCAAAGTGAAACTCGCATGGGTGCGCAGCAGCAATCAGATGCACAGACCGCAGTCAGGACCGTAGGGCAGAAGATGAAGTGGGAGCTGACTGTGCAAGGATAGGAACACAGTACTCGTAATGGCAGGATATGAGATGGCAAAGAGGGTGGAAAAAAACAGATAAAAAAGTGCAGTGATAAGAAATGCATTGCAAGCTAGATCCCTGATTGCGCAAAATATTTGGACAGCCTTTACCCCTTGACACACAAAATATATACCAGGAAGCTTTTTGTCCCAATGTCACCCTACCAGAGCCACAGCACAAGCTCAACGCATTGCTGTCTGGCATGCTTGTATGTGCTCAATAACAAGCATGTGCGCATACAGAAACTCAGACACACGTGCACACACACACACACACACACACACACACACACACACACACACACACACACACACAGCACAGTAAGGCACAAAGGCAGGCACATTTGTACCCCCCCCAGTTGTGCCCACCCATCAGTGAACACGAAGCGCAAGCCCTACTCGGAGGCCCCCACACCAATCCCGCTCACACCTATGCCGGCCACCCACCAGTGAACACGAAGCGCAGGCCCTGCTTGGAGGCCTTGCTGCCATCGATGGGGTCCACGTATTCAAAGTTGTCCGCAAAGTCAAGGGTGAAGTCACCCATTTTGGTGCCCTTGGGGGATTTGCTGATCACGTCTGCTACCTGGGCCATCACCTTGTTGGCGGCATCAGTGGCTACTTCCTCGTAGTCGTACCGGCTGCAAAGCAGAGGTGCACCGCGTTGTGAAGGTTATGGGGAAAGAACAACACGGAGGTGTTGCCTTGTTAGCAGCATCAGTGGCTACCTCCTCTTGATTGCACCAGCTGAAAAGCAAGGGGAGCATACTAAGAAAGCCGGGTGGGAGAGAAAGCGTGGCACGGGTCCAGGAGCGGAAAAAAAAGCATGAGAACACATGAGAACAGTATTAGAAAGCTTCCAGAGCCCTGAGCAATCACAGCCAGCGCCAAGCCTTGGACACTGATGGAAGACTGTTACAAACTAGTGTCAGCAGCAGCTGTTTTGTTGAAGTGCCTCACAGAAGCAGAGGTGCATATGAGCGCCTCTGCAGGAGTGGAAACTAGTTAATCAAAACCAATTCAGCACGACATATTAGTCTGGCAGGAAGAATGCTCGGGGCACCTCAGATCAAACACCCCACCACCTTATCTCTCCCGATCGTTCTCCGCCCCACGCACCTGAAGAAGTTGCGGCCGAACTTGTTCCAGTGTTCCAAGGCCACGTCCTTCACGCCAACTACCTTGCCACCCTCTGGCACGTTCGCGTTCTTGGCGGCCAGGATGGACAGCCAAGCAAGCACCTGTGCAGCAATGGTGGCATTATTAGCAGCTTCCATCAGAATCCTGCACGCATCTGTTGGCTTTAAATGAGAATTAACCGCTCCGTCGTGTCGGCAGAGCTTGGTATGAGAAGCACAAAGCAACACTTCTAGACCAACTCCTGTGCACTGCTCAACCAGAACACAGTCGTTCCATTCCTACCACCCGGTGTTAACGAGCAAAAGCATGATTTGAGCACGCTTAGGAACTTTGCTTACCGCGAAGAGGCCATCCTTCTCTCGGATGTGGTCGCCACCGGTGCCAAAGGACTCCTCTCCGCAAATTGAGCACTTGCCTGCAGTGCATTGCAGGAGCAAACACTCATGCTATTGTCAGCATGCTCATTATAACTAATATCATTAGCCTACATTGTGAGGCAAACATTCATGTAAAAATGATTATCACGCAGACAGGGGCATTACCCGAACTCACACCAGCAGTTGATGAAGCTTACGCGAGCTGCCCAGAGGACGCAAGTCCAAACTGAGGAGGCAATCCAGCCTCAAGACCCAAGGAATTTCCAAGGTACACTGTTATTATACCCCACCAAATGCAACACATTGGATTTTAAAAAAAACTATAGAGAGCAGACAGGGCGACAAACAGGGAAGTGCATGCCCATGGATTGCGCAAGGATGACTGTTCCCTGATGCATACACAAAAGGATACACGCCTCCGTTCTACGTTTGGCTCAAGCTGGATCACCCCGCAGATCTACAACATGAGAAACACACCCACACCCATACCCACACCCTTAGCCGAACTCATGCAGTCACCTGCGTCCATGAGGTTGCAGAAGAACTTCCAGCCGGTGGGGGTCTCAAAGTAAGGCAGGTTCAGGCCCTTGGCCACGCGGTCCAAGGCGGCAGAAGTGGGCATCGAGCGGGCAACACCCTGCAACGCCACAGCAGCTTCAAGTGTGTTGGCTGAAGACACGGAGCACAACCGCAACAACTAGCTCATCCTGAGCAGCATGAATTCCCACACTTCAGTCCCACACTTGCTTGCAAAGCACATGAACCCGCACACGTCCACACTTACGCGCCGCCCTTGAAGTATTTGAGATGGAGCATAAAGGAGATGGAAGGCCTGCCAGCAAGCGTGGCCCCCCATCCAACCCCTGCAACCACCCACCCACCCACCCACACGCACCTGGAGGCCGCCCTTGAAAGTACAGGGGATGAAGGGGAGGGCCAGCTGGCAAGTATAGTCCCCCACCCAAACCCCAAGTGCACACCATCTGGAGGCTATCATTGAAGAAAGGAAATGCAAGCGCCACACTCCCACACACACACACACACACACACACACACACACACACACACACACACACACACACACACACACACACACACACACACCTTCAGGCCGCCCTTGAAGTAGGGGATGCAGGAGGCATTCGCGGCAATCATGGCAACGGAGTCTGAGGGCGTGACAAAAAAGCCGTTGCCCAGGATCATGTTACGGTCCCCATCACCGTCAGAGGCAGCACCAAAGGTGGGGGCGTTGGCACCCCACATGATGTCCACGAGCTCCTTGGCATAGGTCAAGTTTGGGTCGGGGTGGCCGCCGTTGAAGTCAGGGGAGGACACGCCGTCCTTGACGGTGGAAGCAGGGGCACCGAGCTCCTGTGTGTGTGTGTATGTGTGCGTGTGCGTGCGCGTGTGAACGCAAGCGCAGTGTGTGTACACTCATTAACACTGACAAATTTGATCCTTGCCCTTATTGCTGCCCAAATCAAGGTGAAGAGCCAAAACAAATTCTAGCTCTATGAAGCGGGCGGGAGAAGGATGACAGCATGAATTGAGGTTCAGGTAAATCAAGCACTTTCAGCCAGGGGGGAAAAGAGCATATCCAGATCGGTACAGCTGCAGCTGCACTGTGAATCTGGAATGCCCTTTTATAACCAAAGCAAACAATCCTTACCAATAAGCATGCAATTTTTGGGAAGGTAAATTTGCTCCCTTTCAACATGCGTACCTGGACCAGGATGCGGGTGGCGTAGGGCCCGGTGACTGCATGCATGGCATCGAAGATCATCTTGAAGTCCTTGCGGGCCACGAACTTCTTCAGGGCCTCAAAGTCAAACACCTCCTTCAGTTGGGCCATGTAGTCCTCCACAGGGTCAATCACCTCTAGCTCAAAGTCGCCAAACTTGCTGGAGCCGATCTGCAGGGCCAGACAAAGGGAGGCTACAGGTAAGCCAAGACAAGCACAGGGCGGGGCATCCCCTCGTGCGCGCCATTTGCCATGGCAGTGCTCCAGGAGACACAGTCAACCTGAATGTGGCTGCCAGACATCCTGCTACGAAAAGAGCAGCCCAGACAGCACGCATGAAGGCTGGAAACCTGGTGGAACCTGGCGCGGAGCTGCCTCTTGTTGACAGCTTGTTAGCAGGGGGAGTGTCATGTGCTACGCAAGCCATCGCATGACTCATCGCCTGCGCTGAAAGCCGCATGCAAGGAGAAAACAAAAAAAACACGCATGTGCTTGCACATACGTGTGGAGGTAACACACACCTTGTTCAGGTCTACGTCAGGCATGTCAGCCATCTTGAGGGTGGACACCTTCTGGGTCTCGCCATAGATCTTGTCGGTGATGCTCTCAGGCGCAGGTTCGCCGCTGGTGTAGTTGAACTTGATGCCAAAGTCGCCCTCAGGGCCTCCGGGGTTGTGGCTGGCGCTCATGATGATGCCACCTGCATGAGTGTGTGTGTGTGTGTGTGTGTGTGTGTGTGTGTGTGTGTGTGTGTGTGTGTGTGTGGTCATCGATGGAACACTTTTATGAGAGGCATCAAGAGTAAGATACGTTTTGCGCAAGTGGAAAGGTGATTCCTAGCGTACACAGCAAGTAAAAGGGTCAACTACGGGTAGGATATTTCTGCCTGGTAAGAGAAGCCTGGTAAGAGAAGGCTGACATACATGAGCGATAGACGCACTGACATCCACATTCTTCTTGATTGCTGGAAGACCGTATGGACAATTCGAGCAACAGTTTGCCAATACCACTCTGTCCTATTAAAAATCTAAAGTAAGGGCAGCTTCAGCTTTCGTTTCCACAGAAGCACTGCCGGCCTTTGCCCTTTCAATTTCTTCAGATACTTGACTTTCTGTCCTGCTACTCAATTTCTTTTGCCTATTTAAATGCGCGTGCTGAATGTGAAGATATAACATTGAATAACATTTTAAGTTTGCAGTCCTGCTGGAAAAACAGAAGCCTACACTGTTGCATCATATGAAAATTCAGAAACTTGAATGAATCAATCTGGGAATTGAGGAGCCAAAGGCTTAGCGCAGTTTTCCATCTGATCAAGATACCCAGCCTTCTGCACACTCTGCTCACCTCCCTTGAGAATGTATGGTTTATTTGATGGCTAGCAGTCAGACGTGTTAACTGTAGGACCTGTAGCCTGCTTGAAGAAGCACTATGGTCCACTTTGCTGCCTGTATTTTGAGCTCTTTTGCACATTCCCTTGAAGCCTTCATACATGCTGTTCACATATCCTTGTAAACCTTGTTCACATACCTCCCCCCACTAACACACAAAAGCCAGCCATACACGGCCTTGCCTGCTTGAAGGGGCGTGTCTCATGTACATAACTTTGGAACGCATGAAACTGAAGGGCTGCATGTGACACCAGCATCGCATGGCACCAGCAATACACACCAGCATCGCATGGCACCAGCAGCAATACAAACCAGCACCTTACCAATTTGCAAAGGGCCGCATGTCATGCATGCAACACCAGCACTACCAGCGACACATAGCACCAGCAACAGTCCGCCTTGCCAGTTTCAAGGACTGCATGTCACACCCCCCGAGCCTCACCATAGTGCTTCTTCCTCCGGATGAGGGCGGACATGGCTGGGGTGGCCATGATGGCATTTTGCCCCACAACCACCTTGCTGAAGCCGTTGCCGGCTGCCAGCTTGATGATGATCTGGGAGGCCTCCTTGCCGAAGTAGCGGCCATCGCCACCTAGGCACAGGGTCTTGCCCTTGATCTCGGCACCCAGGGCGTTGAACAGGGATTGCACCCAGTTGGCGAGGTAGTTGGGGCCCATGAACACCTGCGCCAAAGGCATGCAGCGCGAATGCCTGTCTCTGTATAGGGGAGGGGAAGGGGAACATGTCCTTGTTTTGAGTGCAAAGTGGCAGGTGCAAGGCGTCGCTTGCACGGTGCAGTCCTGCATTGATGATGAAAATCCGTCCAGCACTGAATAGCACCTAGTATATTAGTCTACAAATCAGACCATGTTCGTGCAGTTTTTGTGATCCATCACGGGTCATTACTCGTGCGAAACCTGTTGATATAGCAGAACTAAGAGTGCCAAGTAATTTTTTTTAATATGGGAAGCCGTCGGGCATTTTGACAAAGGCCTTCCCCCATCTTCAACCTCAATGCTGCAAAATCCTGGACTCGAAGCAGAGCTGGGGAACCAATCTGTTGAGAGGAATAAGCAGGAATAAGCCTGCTGGTTGTGTGCGAGTGATCATCGCAGGACATTTCTACAGACCACTTGCACTCTCAATGAAAGTGACACTGGCTTGGTAGTCCCTACATGCCTAAAGTTGAGAAAGTGTGTCTCAGACTCAGCATTGAACAAAGAGCGAAGCAATCGGAGGAAACTTCTTCACCTGTCTCATCAACCAGCCAGGAGACGGAGTTGATGAACCAGTCCCGTCCAGCTGGTCATGCTCTTTGCCTTTCGTGTCTGATCAATGACTCACATACACTTATATGAGATGAAAGTAAGGCCATTGATGAATGTGTCGTTTGCTATCACTCGGTTGTATTCACTCCAACACGACATCAACTAAACAAAACCAAGTGAATAGCGAAAGACAACCATCAATGGCCCCCCTTTGTGCCCAAATAAGGGTATGCGAGCCGTGCATTGAGCTCTTGAGCAACAACAAATTCACAAAGATTGCGTCACTCCAAGGAATTTTTTTTTTAATGAAATGCTTTGCATGGAAGTTGTCATGAAATTATACAACGACAGGCAAACTTAAGTTACAGCAGACGTGCAGGTGTGTAGTAAGCGTAACAAAGGTTGTGCCTCTCCCTCCCTCACATTATTCTGCTTGCTCCAGTGTCGCTGACCATGGCTCTGTACATACGAAATCAAGCACAAGCCCTTGCTTGCAGGTGCATTTGCTTGCGCTCATGCATGCATGCTTGTGTGCGTGCATGTGTGTGTGCATGCGTGCGTGCGTGCGCGCGTGTGTGTGTGTGTGTGTGTGTGTGTGTGTGTGCACGTTTCTGTGTGTGAACATCACTCCAATCACATCTGCTAGGAACTTTGTTTTTCTTCCTGAACTCATATCAGGACCTTTATTTTTCATGCTGTACTCATACATAGTCATGCTGCAATGCTCCTGAAGAAGTCTTTCCTGATGTTCATGGTTATGATGCACCATGAGACATTAATTTCTTGCAAAGGCCTCCACCAATCAACAATTGCAATACAAGTGGCTTGCCACATCAGTAGTTCTTGGTGGGTTTCATCGGGGCGCGCATGAGGTCACATGGCACAGATCTCTTTGCATCTCACATTGGTCTTCTTGCGCAGCCCGCTGGTCCCTGTCTTCTGACCCTCGATGGGCTGGGTGGGGAGCTCCTTCACCTGTGTGTGCGTGCATGGAGTAGTGGTATGCTCTCAGCTGTGAATGCAGCCTGTTTAGGTGAGGAATGGGACACTGAGAACAGAGAGCAGATGGAGACTCCAGGCTGTGCTCACAACACTTGGATGAGTGTACACTCACAGCTGTTGCCATGGCGACGAGTGGGGCCTGCCTTGCTTGTTGCTGCTGCTGAGCGCCACGGACGGGGCGGAGGTGCTGGGCGTTGCTGGGGATGCAGCTCCTGTTCGCACTCCTGCTCGGTTGTTTTGAGATGATGAGGGTAAGTGTCGCGTCACTGATTTATTGCCAACTGTGTGTGTTTAACACTGCTTACACTCGATGAATTCCTTTTCGTGATGGCACATTCGGGACCCATCTTCATGGGTCTTTCGCGCACTTCTTCACACAAAGGGGGAAAGGTCACCAGTACAAGCACATCGACACCGCACGCCCCTTACCTGTTGCTGGCACCAGTCAGCCTGCTGCCTGAGTGAAGCATTTTATTGGAATTGACTCCACGCCTGATCGGGTCAGTTGGGATAACAGACAGCAACGAGTTGGAACAGAGCACTGTCAGACTCAGAACACAAGTGCAACTAAGAAAAGTCACACAATGCAGCTTTTGAAATCCAGTCCGCTTCAGCCCTGCAGGTTGAAACAGCCCTCGGACGTGCTTCTCAGAGTGGTGAGACACATGCTGGTACTTGTAGGGATGACTGTAGTGATGGAATAATCTTAGATCTGTGTGAAAGGGCGGGGAAGGAGTGGATGCACTTGACCTAACCACACATGTTGTTTTTGGCATGCCCAGGTAACGGTGCCCTCAAGTAAAGCTCCCTTGGCAACAGGTAGGCTTACTGATTGTATTTCACACTAATTTCTTTCAGGCTGGTGCAGGCAAGCAAGGGAATACGGAAAAAGAGTGCGTGCGCGCGCGCGCACACACGCACACACACACACACACACACACACACACACACACACACACACACACACGCACACACACACTCACACACACAAGCAAACACACACACATGCGCGTGCACGCATATGCATTCATTCGTTTTAGTTTCTTGCACTCACTGACGCGACACATGACACGCAAATGCGAGCAAGAAAACATCTACGATGAGCGCATCTAAGCATGGCTCCCATTCAATGAGTATGGTTTTGTGTTTATCCTTCCCTAACGCTACACAAGTGCAGGGCATGCTTTCTTGTATTGCCAGCTCCTATGCTTGTCTGTTTGAGAGCAGCACTCCGGCTTTAACAAAATCATAGCAATGCATGAGCTTTGTCATTCACATGCAGCATTGTAGAGCTGATCGTGTGAGCGTCTACCGTGAAAGCTCGCAAATGAATTGAAATCATGGCCCCCGCGCGCGCGCACACACACACACACACACACACACAAACACACACACTGCCTGTCACAGGGAAGGCTGTGAGCCAGAGAAGACGGCAACACGGCCCTGTACGCGCCGCAACTGATGACGACATGAGCTCAGCTGATGTCAAGGAGCTAGCCAACTTCATCTCTGCACAGCCGATGGATGATGCACGTGAGGCCATTTGATGCTTGATGATCAAGTAGGCAGCAAAGCAACTCCCTATGATATGCGTGAGGCCCTTTGATGCTTGATGACCAAGAATGCAGCAAAGCAGTTCCCTGCGGTTATCCAGCTGCTGGCAGTCTGCAGCAAGCTGCGACGGTGTTGCAGCACGGCTGCACCTGCATCAACTGTTGGCCAAAAGGCACCTGCATCAACTATTGGCCAGAAGTCTGCGCTTTGTGGCTCAGTGGGAGTCTTAAAAGCCATCCTGTATTGCGTGGTGCATGCTGTTTGTGCTTGCTGCTGGAGATCATCTCCTTGCATTGTCAGAGTCCTGTTCCTTGTTGCCATAGGACTACGGATGCCAAGAGAAGCTCCGGCGATCTTGAAAGAGAGGCTGACACCCTCACCTAGGGAAGAGTGGCCTTCAAAGCATTTGAAGGCCAAAAGCATAATTACGAACAGGCTGTGTAGGAAGTTGGGGAAGAAAGGATCTTTTCCGCTGGAAGTTGCCAGGGGGGAATCATGTGTAAGGTTGAACTGCATCAACAAGAGAGCCCTGGAACTTATTTGCCAGCTTTGTGGACCTGCGTGCAGCTGATTATGTGTCTGGGTTCTGCATTTTTTTGCACTTTAGTCCCGCTCATCTGCTAACATCCTGGACATTGTAGGATAGGATAAGGTTATATAGCTGTGGCTGCCTACAAGGGCAGCTTGCTGAAGTAAAAGGTGCCTGTAACCAAACCAAATTAACCTTGTGTACAGGATGTTGTAGCCTGATACTTACTGCTGGCCTTCTACACAATGTCCAGAGAGGATGTCATATAGTGGGCTGGCCAACGTGCTGCAAGTCCCTCTGTCCACCATCAAGGGCATGGCTTTCAAGAAGAAGGGCTTTGCCAATTTAACTCCGGATGAGCTGCGGGAGAAGATTGAGACCATAGCTCGTGTCGTGGAGGTGAGGTGGCATTCTGGGTGGAGGGAATGTGTGTGCCTATACAAATGTAGGACAGGAAAGACTTGCAAGAGCTGGAGTGCCGGGCACCATTTTTGTGATGGGTGACGTCATGCATCTGTTTAACTTGGGCCCTTCCTCCTTGCCCTTGCTTTGTGTGATGTCTTCCCTTTCCCGTCACCATAGCACGTCGCCTGTGCATTTCACCCAACTTTCTATCCTTGACCAAGATATGTGGTGAAACAGGAAGGAGAGGATTGTGCATGTCATGACCAGCTGAGTGCATCAAGGAAAGAACGCCTAGTGTGCCCACCGATCGTCCCAGGTCTGACCCAAACCCAGACCCTGTACTTGTTTCAGGGCCGCAAGTCACCAATGCACCACTGGTTCAGCAATCCCCGATGTTTTGGTATGATGGGCACTTTGATGTAACAGATATGGACAATGTGGCATGCAACCTGCTTTCCAGGTCTCGGAAGATAAGGCCCGCCAAATGGTCATCATCCAGCCCGGACTGTGCTTTGACACCGACAAGCAGGCAGAGACATTGAAGTTTGGCATCCAAACAATTTGCTGGGAACTGGAAGCTAGCAAAGAAGAGGTGAGCGAGCAAGCTCTCAGTCTTGGATAAGCTTGGTAGCCAAGATTGCTGGACCATATTGAGAAGTGGATGAGACATGCATGACATTTTGAACATGTCATTTTGGTTGCTTCTTGTGGCGTCACTTGCTTCATCTTTCATGTTCCATGATCACATCACTCTTAAAACCGACTCCTGTGCAGGTGGTGAACCTAATTCTAGAGAACCAGAGTGTGTTACACGGCCGCAAGTTGCACCTTTCTGTTGCCGACATTGCGCACTTGGCCATGCTGCGGGAGCCAAAAGGGCGAGTTGTTGACTAGATGTTTTATTTGAAGGCCCTCGGCTAAGGCCCCTGAGAGGGCATGTGCTCTTAGCCCCTGGGTCAGGTTGGATGACAATGGGTTGGATGGACCCATGAATTTTGTCCGCCTCAACTTCCCATTTCATTGTACTATGTTGCAATTAATTATTGCTCCTTGAATGGGGCCCTTGAAAAGTGCCAATGCTGGCTGACTGCCTTATTTGATGCTTTCTGGTTGTTCTTTCCATTCCAAAAATGATCCTTGTACACTTATTTGGATTGTGTATTTGTGCCTTCCCACGGGTAAAAGAGACAGGTCAAATTACATTCTAGAACCTAGTATCGAAATAATCCTAAGGTATATCGCTTTATCCGCCGACAAATGCAGCTGAGCGGGAACATTGAGGCCTGTAGGGTTACAAAGTGTGTACCTGCCAACAAGGGCAGCTTCAGAAAAACAACAAAAAGCCTGTAACCCAACCAAATTTCTACTTGTCAGGCTAACTGTGTTTTGGCATCCCATGACCAGAAAGGATGATGCTGTGGCGCACAGCAACAAGTGGGTTTGGCTGGAGATTTTAGCAACTGGCAGATATGATGCAGATTCTGGAGAGTCGGCTTGGCTCTTGCTTGCTTGGCTTGCTGGATAATGCTGTTTGGAATTAGGCTGAACTTCGTGTGCTGGACTGATGCACTTAACTGGCGTGGCACTGCTGGCTTCCTCCTCCAAGGGCTAGGTGAGCTTATTTACACATGGGCTGCTCTATTAGGGGCTTGACTGCCGGTGGGTTCACAAAGATGATAAGAACCAGATGGTGTTACTACGAGTTCCTACGTGAAGTACAGTTCTCTCAACACAGCCTCAGCTGTGTTGTCACAAGGATAAATACCACTGTCCAACCAACTCAACTAAATTGCAGCATACTCTTGGCACAGCAGACTCTCGTCGTGACATACTGAATGCGGAAACAAAGCCTTGTGCTGAGTTCATAAGTGTCAACTGCTATAAAGAATCACACACACAGTCACTTAATATGAAACAAGCATGCAACATCATGCACACAAACTCCATCAGGTTGCCAGATACTAGAAAGTAGACCCATGATGCGCAGAAAGTTCTCGAACAGCATTACTCTGAAAAAGGCCATATCAGATATGTTCATGTGCTTTGCACTTCAGTTCAACGTCGTTCAAGGCTTCTCGGCATCCACTGTCATGTATGCATTGCAATGCTTTGAGAAGGGTAACCACCGATGCAGCCTGGTTTGTGCACATATCAGCATGAGATATCAGGTGCATTACATTGCTTGAAGCTCTCTATACACAGTTGTCACAATACTCCAGACATCTTATCAGGGATCACAGAGTCCGTCAGGCCCCAGGCTAATCCCATACATGGCTCGGCCCTTAATCAGATCTTGGACTCCCCCATACACTCCCCCAAGACCTACATTTATCACACAGAGACTTGCTACCATGAGACGCGCTATTGGAAATAAGAAAGCTCCTCACTGCCATGTTCTGGAGCCGGGTGCTTCCAATATCATACTGGAGGGATGATCCCTCCAGGTCCCCACGAACCTCCTCTGCTCTTTAGGAAAGGAAAGGGCTACGCACTATGTATCCCTAGTAGCTGTACCTGCCTACAAGCCTTTTCTTTTCTTCTCTGCCTCTGATGCAGTTTGCTGCTAACAAAGCTATACACAATGGGCATATAAAGAGTGTAAAGAAACTTGGAGGAATCCGGGTGGTTGGTGAGTTCCCTGACGGGTTCTTCCCTTAATGCACGCTCAAGGGCGTAGACCTTTTTTATCCTTTTTTTCAGACTTAACAGACAAAAATTCATCAGGATAGCAGTGAAGCTCAGTATTACAGAAAACGTGCAGTGCTTCTGCCTGGATCTCGCACAGTTTTCAGAGAAGTTGATAACAGCATACTGCTGGAAATGGAATTGTGATTGGTGTTTAGGATTACCGTTAATCGATGTAAGCATTGGGTTTTCAGTTGTATACTAATTGTTTTCATTTGCTATAGATGAATGTTTTCAGATTTTGTTGTCAGCGCAAGCTTCCTTTGCCTATGTAGTTTTTTTCAAAGTAGCCATGTGGAAAGAGCTTCTGAGGGGTTTTGGAGAGGTGAATATCCACGCTGAGGAGCACAGACTTGTGGTTGTGTGCACTTTCCAAGAGAGTGCTGCTCGTTCTGAGTATGATTGTGCCTTCTGTAAAGAGTTGTGCTATTGAAAACAATCATACTTCTCACAGTCAGATTTTGGAACTGGGTGCTTCCACAAACCCTCCAGATCCCCATTAGCACTCTTTGTTTTTGAGCTTTATGGTGGAGGGGGCTCACGGCTCTTCTGAGCCATTTTGTCTCCTTTTTCGAATCCTTAATTGATGTAGGGAGAGTTTCCTCTGCCTGCGTAGTTTTTAATTTTCTTTTGTTATGTAAAAAAACACTGTGGCACAAGAAAAGGAAAAAGAACGACATAGGCAGTGAAAATGCTCCCCACATCAATTAAGGAAAAGAAGATTCCTGGGCCAAGGCCCCATGTGGTTTACAGAATAGAAAAGAAAACAACAATCAATGGGGATCAGGAAGGTTGCTAGCAGTACCCCTTTCCTGATCTTAGTGATGAGAGTTGAAAGAAGTCTTCTCAAGAGCGCATCTTGTGCTAGCAAGTTTGAAGGCATGCTAGACGAAATGAGCATGAAGTTTCAGAGCAAGCTTGGTGGCTCTATGAGTGTCAAGACCAAGCTCTTTAAGGGCTCCAAAGTGTGGGGGTTGTAGATGAAACCGCCCACACCTAACAGAATGGTATGGAGGGTAACTTGAGCTGAGGCCCCTGACAGATGGTAACAGTAGTCACCGTGGTGCTGCTTGGATGCCTCAACTTGAAGCTGTTTGAAAAATTGGAAATGATTCATTTGATCATTTCATTATTTGAAAGGATAGAAGATGTGCTTTTTCCTGTTCAGCTTCTGAGAATGATGAGAGGAAAATTGTAAGAAAGAAAAGAAAGTAAAGTGCCAACAAGCTTGTTACCACTAGGTGTGCTATTGAAAACAAGAATACTTCTTGCAGCCAGGTTATGGAGCCGGGTGCTTCCAATAACCCTTTAGATCCCCATTAGGATATTCTTTTTGTAGCTTCGTGGTGGAGGGGACTCACGGCTCTTTTGAGCCAATGTGTCTCCTTTTCCTTTATTGATGTAGGGAGAGTTTCCTCTGCCTACGTACTTTTTCTTTTCTTTTCTTAAAGGAAAACCTCGTAGGTAGAGAAAACTTTCCCTACACCGATGAAGAGAAGGGAGCCACATTGGCTCAGGTGAGCCGCAAGTCCCCTCCACCACAAAGGACAATTGTCTTCTATATGCAAGGTGTTGAGCCAGTGATCTACACAACCTTCCTCACACTTGGTCTACCATACATGATTGGTGCATGTTCTCCACTGAAAGGTTCTCAAACTCTCTTGTATTTGACTGTACCTAGAACACTTACTTCAGCACTAGTTGCCACGACCAAGTCTTGGGGCATGTGCTGATGCCTTCTCTGTGCGCTGCTGTGGCTACTCCTTCTGCCATCCTCCCCACAATGATTATCATTTCATGAAATCATGTTCCAAGCTATACTGTGCCATACATCCCATTCCCCCAAACACCACTGCCAGTTTGGAACCTCGCAACCCGACCTCATAACTTGCCAACAAAGAAAAGAAAGAAAGAAAGATCCACGCTTGCCGTTCGGCCGCGTGCATTAAGGAAAGAGTCTCCCATAGATTCCCACCGATAGAGGGCATCTTTATCTCCACCCCGGCCACAAGGATTCGATCCGGGGATCTCCTCCTTGCTGTCGCCCTCCTCGCGCTTGACCAGGGCTCCGTAACATGACAACAAGCCAACAAAGAAGTCAGCTACTCCTTCTGTCTAAAATCCAAAGATCACCCTTAAACATCAGATTAGTGCACTATAATATTGCACAGGAACTCGTTGCACACAACAACATGCTATCAGATAGAAAAGAAAAGAAAAACCATGCAGGCAGTGAAAACACTCCCCACATCAAATGAGGAAAAGAGGGTACCTAGGGCCAAGGCACCATGTATCCCCCCAGATTCAAGTCTTCCATCTCTGCACGCTGCCCATTATGCAGCAAACTGGACAGCATTTATCGCCCTTACATGTCCTAACCCAAGAATGAATGGGATGCACACCATTAGGCACCACATCGGTCTTGGCTTCTGTATTGAGGGCCTCGGCAAAGGCAGAAATAGCAAATCCCTTATTGGTATGGATGCCTGCCTAAATGAGAGATTCCTGAAAAGGTCTCAAGAGCTATCTCTGTTTGGGTTTTCCCTTCTGGTACTGGCTCCTCTGCCCGGCACCAAAGTCGCCCTGATGCTATCTTTGTGCGCTCCTTCCCAGGCAAACCCACTCACAGTGATCCTACTAAGATCCCTCCTCAAGACAGGGACGTCAACAGTTGTTGAACTCAAGTTCTGCTCTAATACCGACCCCCTTCCCACTCTGGAAGCTGCAACTGCCCAACATGCTAGCACTATAACCAGGCTCAAAATTCGCAGCTCAAGAAACCCAAACAAGAATAACAACTTGAAGGTGACCTTGCATATCATCTTAATTGGTGTGGCAGGCACTATCTGTAGTGACTACACCAGTAAACCTCTTGTCAACTTGGGACTAACCAGGCAAAAAGCCGAGTCACCAGCATCCAAATTCAGTTGCCATGCTATTATAAGATTGCCATGCTATTCTAAGATTAACACTAGTCATGCTCTTCGATTTCAGGGGGCTTCTGGGGGGGTGTCTGCTGGGCGCGGGATGGTGGAGAGCAGGAGGAGGAGAGTCCAGACGTCCAGGAGCATGCCTGACAACCTTCCAGACCCCCATTAGCTTTGTTTGTAGCTTTCTCCTAGGCAAGTGTTTAGTTTAGGTTGGAGAGCCAGCTAGCTTGCTAGCTAGGGGGCATTTTCCTTAATGCACGCAGCCTTCTGGCTGGCGTAGAGTTTTTTTTTTTAAGGCGCTGAACCTGACATCCGCTGTTAGTCAACGAGGTCAAGTCAGCACGGATTTCTTTGCTGGAAGCTCTGGGCATGTTGTGAGCTACGCTTTGCAGACAATACATGTGAAGTCCAGCAGGAAAAAATCCTGAAACTAAGTCGAATGTCAGCATGTACATTCTTTATATCCACCTTATGAAGTGCACCATCGTACAATACCGCACAGGCACTCTTTATGACCAGAAGCATGCGTCCGCTCCATAAGATCCACAAAGATGTTATGCCCTCTCCCAGGTTGTCATCAATTAGACAGCGCGCTCCACATGCTCTCAGGCTGCCAAAATCATATCATCTCTGACATGAAAAATGAACGCCATAAAATGAACGCCATGTTGATGGCAGAACAATCACAAAAGCTCTTGACAAAAGCCCTCGGGGAGCAGGCTTGGCTAACACAGGCATAGGAAGTGATGACCAGTGCAACACAACCTTCAAATTCCTACATGTGTCTCAAACAGAATTGTAACCCCTTGCATCTTTCCTCAAAGTTTTCCTATGAGGTCTAGACTCACCTCCAGCCGTCCTGATCACCCCCTACTATGAAAATTCCACTTCTTCTTCTTCTTCTTCTTCTTCTTCTTCTTCTTCTTCTTCTTCTTCTTCTTCTTCTTCTTCTTCTTCCCATGCCCATTCTGTTACGTACACAAACAAGCTTGTTACCGCTAGGCGTGCTTTTGAAAACAACCATACTTCTTACAGCCAGGTTTTGGAGCAGGGTGCTTCCACTAACCCTCCAGATCCCCATTAGCACTCTTTATTTTAGAGCTTTGTGGTGGAGGGGTTTCACGGCTCTTCTGAGCCAATGTGTCTCCTTCTCCTAATCAATGTAGGGAGAATTTCCTCTGCCTGGCACATGCACTAGATTGAAATGAATATGTGAAGACAAAAGGCCTGGGCAACAGTTGGAAGTGGCACAGCAGCAGCATGCAGACCTTTCAAAGGTTGCAAGTTGCAAGGTTATAAGTGGAAAAGCCATGACATTACACATCATCCTTCTGGGTGTTGGTGGGAATTTTTGCAATGGAAAAGAGTGAAAAAGAAAAAAAGATAAGGGACAAAACTATGTAGGTAGAGGAAACTGTTCCTTCATCAATCCTACATCAATTAAGGAAAATGACAGAGCTGGACAACTCCCCCATATCGCTGGACATGCTCATTTCCGTTTTTTCTTTCTTTCAAATCTAACCATGCCAATCATCATTACTCCATAAAATATCACGTCCACCAAAATTGATGAAAATTGGATAGCGATATCCTGGCCTCAGATCACCCAAAAATGGCCCACAGCTCCACCTCAAGACCATTTTCACTCCCAAATGTTCGTGTTTGTGACCTCCACATACATTGCTAACATCCTGCATATTCAAAAAAGGAAAGAAGGAAGTCAAAAATCGATCTTTTTGGCACCCCTCGTGCTGGATTTTCTTAAAGGTAAACTGAGGT